>AZIM01000347.1:60668-77449 GCA_000516915.1 Ophiophagus hannah | reverse complement strand
CAAAAAGGTTAGCCACCACTGCTCTATATTGACTCATCTGTCAATCCACAATACAAACTTCATGACCAGCATGCATTAAAAGATCACTGGTCTCTTAGTAGACCAGTTAAAAATATATTCTGTTAAATTGAAAGTGTAAGAAACAATAAAATTCAGGCTTCTTTAACCTCAGTGTTGATCAAGGAGTGACTTTTTTTCTTCAGTAGCAAATGTAGACGTCAAGCAACTATTGGCAGGTCATTATGTTGAATGTCTGTTCACATACATTGACCAGACAACTAACAACTCAAATATGTGAATCATCAAATAAAAGCCTATGTTAAATTAGCAGCGTGCAAGTACAGGAAAAATCAATTTACTTCTGTGTTTTCTTACAGGTATCTGACAGATTTTGAACCAGTTCAATGCCTCGGTCGTGGAGGTTTTGGAGTAGTATTTGAAGCCAGAAACAAAGTTGACGATTGTAACTATGCTATTAAAAGAATTCGTCTTCCAAACAGGTAATTACATACCTTTCTGGTTGCTTTCATATTCTGCTCTAGATGGCACCAAGGATCACGTATTGGTTGTTGTTGTTTTAGAACTATTTTATTCAATGCCTGGGAAAGTTTTCAAAATTTAAAAAGTAATATTAGATATTATAAGAAATCAGTGTTAGTAGTTTCAATAATAATTATAGTATAAATAATTTCAGTAAATTTTTCAACATTCTCTTGGAACCTTCTATAAATGTTCCTAAACTGTATTTTTTTAAAAAATTACAAAGTGACTATAGTTAAGAATATTTTTGTTGTGGTTTGAAACATTTTATGTTGGAATACTTGCATTATTTCTACATCCATCTAATGTGAGGACTACTAGAAAAAGAAGTTTAAGTTCTCCAGCTTTTCACTCAAAAGGGTTCAGTTCTGAAATTATAATGATATGCATAAAAGGAGTTCAAATAAAATTTTGGGTTGAATAAGTTTTTTCCAAGAAAATAGACTATTACTGAGTAGGATGTATAATTTACATGCAAGGAAATGAAAGAAAATCTATTTTGTCACCTGAAAAGACTATGGCAAATAATATTTGACCAATTTACCTTGCATAAATCTTTTCTCTTTTTTCTTGCATTACCTCAAATTTTAGAGAGCTGGCACGTGAAAAGGTCATGCGTGAAGTTAAAGCATTAGCAAAACTTGAACACCCTTCTATTGTTCGATATTTCAATGCTTGGTTAGAAGCACCACCTGAGAGGTGGCAAGAAAGAATGGATGAGCTGTGGTTGAAAGATGAGAGGTATTTACTTTAGTTTTTAGAAAATGTATATGTTCATTAAAGGGCTCTGGAAATATGATTGTGTTCACAAATCTTGTTAAATCAAAATTTTGCAGAATAGTATCTATGGAGGAACCAAGACATAGTCAGAAGAATATAATGTAGCCACTTCGATAAAAACTGAGAAATGTAGCTCTGGTGTAATGCCTGGATTGGAGATTTGACAGAACTATTATTCCATTATTGCTTCATGAGTTCAGTAGGGGATAAAAGTCAGGATATACATGTATTGAATAACTCAGAAACTAAAAAGAGAACTCAGACAGTGTAAATTCTCCCCTCAATAGGGGAGTATTGTCTATTTGTGTCTTTATAGGTCTAATATAGTTTGGTAGTTGAGATTTAATATGCAAACCTCTCACTCATTTTTGCTTAGTATTTCTGTGTTTTAAAAAGTATTAAAATTGACATGCATTTTCAGAAATGCTTTTTCCATTGCATAAAATTTCTGGCACAGGTTTTAGAGCAGCAAACTATCCCAAAATTCATAGAATGCAGATTTTGGGAAGAATGTACCTTTTGTTCAAAGATACAAGCACGGTAAATTTATCTTCTCATCAATTCCTCATCATTAAGTATTGTTTTTCTCTTTAATGCTATTTTTTCAGTGTAGTTCAAATCAGGGTTTGGTACTTGACTTAATAACAGTTTGTTCAGCCTCCACAGTTATATGATTGCAAACTGGGCTATTGCCAACCATTTGCACATACAACAGGTAGCTAATCCCTTTGCAATCATGTGATCATGATTTGCAGTCTACCCTCCCGGCTTCCTCAGAAAATCAGAAAAAGCAAGCCATTTCCTTTCTCCAACACAGCACACAGTTTCCCTACCCTCCTGATGTGGAAGGGAGCTGGCACACTGAGCTAGAGAAAGGAATCTCAGATCATCAGGATTCAAGCTTCCTTTTTTTGGCCCAGCACACCAGTTCTGTACACAGAGGGAAGCTGTCCACCTTCTTTCATCAGGAAGCTCTTTTACTCTGTTCATTTAGTGACCTATGCAGTTGCTTAGCAATCTCAGGAAGGCTAAGATGGTGACTGAGCAAGGCAGTCTGTCAGCACCTCACAGGCAAGCTCCATTATGGTCATAAGTTGCAGACTACCTATATTGCATATTTTAAAAATGATTCAAAGTAAGACTATTTATTTATAAAAAAATAGAAAACTGTGTCAAAAAAACATCTTGTGGGCCATCAAGTCTGCCCATTAGATGAATTATTTGTTTTTCTTCTTGATTTATTTATTTATTATTTTACTTATTTATTATTTTATTTATTTTTTATTTTTTATCAGATGATAGACATGTTTATCCCAAACATGTTTAAACTCAGTTACTGATGACTGACCCATTACCTCCAACCTTCCCCTACTCTTTCTGTGAAGTAACAGTTTTACTTTTGAAGTTCTGTCCTGAAAAATGTGAGGTTATGCCCTGTGTTCTTGATTTTTGCTTAATAATCTAGGCCTTTCTAGGGTTGTATAGGGTCTGTTGGATGTTTCTCCAAAAGTAAAAAGAAATAACTACGATTGTACAAATTTATTTAAACTCTGAAAACTCCAACACTTGCATTATCAACCCTTTACACTTTCATAATGATAGAGGCTGAAACAGTATTGCTGGAAGTGGATTGATCCATACAATATTCTTTCTTTCATTTAGCAGTTACAAGATATGTCAGTTTGAGAAATCATGTTAAATTATGAGATTGTTAAGAGTTTTAAATAACACTTCCTACTGTAATAAATTAATAAATTCCCATTAATAAAAAAGATGGTAGAAGCCATAAAAGGAGGAAGGAGTCCACATCATCTGCTCTATCTTAGAAGAAATCTTGAAATGTTCCTATTAAAATATTCAGATGTTCAATATTCCTTTATACTCTGAATGGTGTAAAAAGTAACTTGATGATGAATCTAATGATTTTAAATGATTTAGTAAGGTATGCCCAATTTGAAAATAATTTGGAAAAAATTACAAACCTTATGCAAATGTGATACATCCTATACTGCTAATTAAACAACCATACTCTTGTTTAAACTTATGTATAAGCCTAAAAAGATCCTGGCATTTTATAGAGTTATGTTGTTAAACAATTTTTAAAGAATTGGCATATTTTTTCAAGTTCTAAAGGAAGGATGCAAAACTTCATGACTACTTGAAAGAATAGCAAAGAGGTTCTGGCTCATGCAGAGTCCAAAGCATTCCAAATCATTTTTTAAGCATGCATACCTTAATTCATAGACATGGAAAAGGCTTTGTGTTTTTGCTCTGTGGGCAACATATAGTAAGATTAATTTGTAATGTTATCTTTTGCTTTTTTAAATGTATTTAAAGTATTGATTGGCCACTCAGTTCTCCCAGTCCAATGGAGGTGCCATCGTTTAAAATTAAAACAGAGCCATTCTCTACTGAGGAAAACATTGAAGTCATTGCTACATCTGTAGAAAAGAAGACTCTGCTTTCTGTAGGAATACCTTGTGACCAGTTAAATTCATCAGAGAATGAGTTTTCTCCTTTGGAGTTTTCTGCCATCGAGAACAGAGATTTGATCCAATTGGCAAGTGCACAAGATAATTTCATTCATAGCTGTGACATGGAAAGCAGTCTTGATGATAATGATCCAATACATTCCTTTGAAGTTTATCTTCCTGCTAAATCGGTAGTAAGGTTGAGGGAGCAAACATCTTCTTCTATTGTCTTTGAAGACTCTGGTTGTGACAATTCTTGCAATAAAGGGGGTAATGTTACCAGTTTGCTTCATGATAGCCATTTTGAAGATAAAGCGACAAGCACAAGAGAATCCAATAATAGAAACTCATCATCAACAAGCTCTTTATCTATTTCTCCACCAAGACCAACAACTTTAAGTTTGGACTGCTCTAACAACTCTGTTCAAAAACGTTTACCTACCACTCCAAAAGTGTATCTTTATATCCAGATGCAACTTTGTAGGAAAGAAAACCTTAAAGATTGGATGAATAGAAGATGTACAATAGAGGAGAGAGAAAGGACTGAGTGCCTTGTGATATTTCTGCAAATAGCTGAAGCTGTCCAGTTCCTGCATAGTAAAGGATTAATGCATCGGGATCTCAAGGTTCGTACTGAAAATACAATGTAATTATTTATCTCCCTAGAGCAAGTTATTTAATTATATGTATGTATTTGAAAAGTATTTTCATGTCCCACAGAATTATTTCTTCATTGTTGTATATTAAGAAGGATATCAGGGAAAAACTATACTATTTATTATTTATTAGTAATTTTATCAGTTGCAGTGTGAACATAAAGTAAATTATATAATACTAATTTTTTAAGCATGTATCCTGCCCAACTCTCAGTGACTATAATCCAGAAAAATCAGTCAAAGCAATTTTAATAAACCATTAAAAATAAATAAAAACTATATGCAGTATGAAAATATACTGTGGAAAAATTACTCATGAGTAAATACTGTCACAAAATATAAATATAAATATAAATTATTCAGATGAAATATAATCCCCCAATAAATAAGTTTATTGTTGCTGCCATAGGTTGTAACATTACAGTGGCCATAAAATACAATAAATAACAGCGAAGTAGAAAAACTGTAAAATAAGTAAAATAAAGTAATGAAAAAAGTACAGGTAACCCTCAATATAACAAAAATTCATTTAATGACCATTCACAGTTACAACGGTACTGAAAAATGTGACTTATAACCAGTCCCACACCTATAACTGACACAGTATTCCCACAATCATGTGATCAGAATGTGATTACTTGGCAGTGGCATATACAGGTTGAGTTATGGTCACAATTGAGCCCAAAATTTATGTTGCTAAGCGAAACATTTGTTAAGTGAGTTTACTCCATTTTATGATCTTTCTTGCCACAGTTGTTAAATGAATCGGTGTATTTGTTAGTTTGTTTATTATATGGTTAATTATATGGTTGTTAAATGAATTTGGATTCCCCATTGACTTTGCTTGTCAGAAGGTCGTAAAAGCTGATTACATGACCCCAATGTCATAAATGTGAGTCAGTTGCCAAACATCTGAATTTTTTCAGTGCTGTTGTAACTTTGAACNNNCACTAAATGAACTGTTGTAAGTTGAAGACCACTTTAATTACAATGGTTGCAGCATCCTGGGATCATGTCATTGCGATTTATGACCTTTCCTAGTCAGGTTCTATAGAGCAAGCAAAGTAAATAGAGAAAACCAGATTCTTACAAATGGCATGATTCACTTACCTGCAGTGATTGTAATCATAGCAAAAAGGTAATAAAAATGGATATGACAAGGGAAATTCTGGTCTCAATTGTGGTTGTAAGTCAAGGTCTACCTGTATTAGATATAAAGAAAACTTACAGCAAAATAAACCTAAGCTACAGCTAAGAACTTAAGTATGGTATTCCTTTCTAAGTTTAAATGACAGCAGAGAAAATGTAGTAACTTGTCACCAAATATATTGAAAATATATTTGCAAGAAGATAATTCAGTTTTTCAAGATTGGAGCCCTTGAATTAGCATACCATCAGTAATTTGGCCATAATCTCATTGAACATGAGGCAGCAGAGGATGTAATGGATAATGTCTTTTGCTTGACCAACTCCACAAGTAGAGAGATGTTGTTTGAGAGAGTTTACAAAAAGAAATATTTCCCTTTGGATATTTGAAAGACATGGTTTGCAGGTAAAGATATGTTAAAGCTCTTCCAGTAAAGCACTGGTTATGTTAACTAGATTCCTGGAGAAGTGTCTATGTTTTTTAATGATGATGCTAAGATTTACATTTGGGTGATTGTACCTCAGTGGCATCTGTCTTAAAAAGCCTTATTTTGTTATTTTATCTGTTCCGAGAACTAAAATTTCCGAAGTAAATGGGTAACAGGAATTTGGTCCATTGGATCCCAACTGTATAACACAGAAAACAGAGTTTGGCAAGATCGGATTCTTGAAGCTTTCTAGTTTCTTATAATGCCTAACAATGCAAAATGTATTCTAATGATGATGGAAGGTAGCCTATCTCCATCCTAAACTAGGTAGCAAGGGTGTCCTGAGTATGAGTCCCAAGATCTTCCTAATGATGTTGTTTTGTACTACTTCTAATTGGGCAATAACCTTCTCATCTCTCCCCCAGATCTCAGCCCCATATAACAATTGGGCAATCATCTTCCCTTAAAATATTTTAACTTCAGGGGCTACCATAACATGCACAAACTACACAGTACATTTAGTAATGCCATTATAAATTATGATATTAGTTACATTAAACAATGCTATTGGAGATTTTGCTGAAGAGTTAAGAGTTGAGGTCATATTTTGAGACATATTTAAAAGTTTCTTTCAGGGTGGATAAAAATTGATTTTTTTCCAGATTTTTTAAAATTTAAATTGGATTTTTTAAATCAAATTTATTTTAATAAAATGCTTTCAGAGTAAAAATCTATCTAAAGGTAGTTTTCTATTTAAGATACATTAATAATTTAGTTTATTCAGTATGAAATGGAGCTTAGTTATGTAGCATGGGGCTTTATATTCTGCAATATTGGGTACCTTTGGTGAGTCAACAGCGGATCAAGAGGAGCCTTCGCGGGACAAAGATGACAGTTGTTCTTTAAAAATTATTTAAATTGAGTTGATTTAAATCAAACCTTTTTAGTAGTGATTTAAATTGTAATCAAACCCACCCTGATCTATTTAGTGTCGTTTCCTTTAGTGTTTTGAAATTTCCTTTAGTGTTTTTTCATCTCCTTCCTGAGTTGTAATGTTTTGTCAGTTCAGATGACAAAACTTTTACCAGAAGATGATATTTCAGACAGTTTCAAAGCAATCAGGAGTGGCTTGCATTCCTGGAAATTAGATCACAGATTTTCTCTTTTCCCTATTATCCCATTTATAATAGCAGGTTCTTATCACTAAGAACTGCCTTGGAAATCCAGATTGGAAAGTGATATATTTTTCAAAATGTGAAAATAGACTATAAAAGACCTGATTCTGCTTTCATGAGCTTCAGAGGAGATACAATTTGGCTGATGAATCTAGGGAAAAGAACAAAAATTAAAACTTTAATATTGGGCTTTTATTTTAACCGCTAAAATTTTGGTGAATGGGAACTTTTATTAATATTGCCCTTATTGCCTTCTGGGCCCATTTAGCAAGAAATAAATCTTAGAATCTAAGGGATCCTTGTTTCCAGTTTTGAAACCTGATCACAAACTGAAAGCTGCTACACGTATCTTGTTGTTAATAATAGGTAAGTGATTCATTTTGATCCAGAATCACAAGAGAAATTTACATTGTGGAATAATGCAAATTTGTAGATAGTAGAGTAGATGTTCTATGGCAGGAGTGCCAAACTCAAGGACCAGGGGCCGGATCCACCATAGACACCCCCGACAGGAGTGACGTCAAGCTGGCCACGCCTTCCCTGGCCACAACCACCCTGCCCTCCTCAGGTCAAACACAACCCTGATGTGGCCCTCAATTAAATTGGTTTGACACTCCTGTTCTATGGGAACATATGGACCAAAAAAGAATATATGAGTTGATTTTTTAAAGACTTTGTATTCCAAGTATGAAACTACTTCATAAGAAACACAGTTGAAGCCTGTACCACAAACAATTATGGTCCAGAAGCTTTTCCAGCTTTTCAGATACCAGGAATATTAGAATGTTTAAAAGATACAATATTTGAAGTAAAACAATTCAGTTTTATATAAAATTCAAAACTGAAAATTAATGCTATGTTCATGCCTGAAATGTGGAACAAAACAATTGTAAAAACTATTCTTAAAAATCTGGGGATCCAGATCTCTTAAGTAGTAGGGGGAAAAATCTTTCTTGTAAGTCAAGAACAGAGTTAGTCTAAAAGTGTTATTTTATTGGACTCCCTCAGAGTATGTTTAAAAAACTTGGCCATCATTTTTTTCCTCTGTAAGAAATTTCAGAGCTGTTTAATTCATATATTTGGTCAATAGTCAATAGTTTCCTTTGGTTTGAAGTCATACATATTAATGGAAATAATTATGAATATGTAAATATGATGTTAAATTATTTTCTTGAAATATGGAATTTGCAAGACTGTCAAGCCTGGAGTTCAACAAAGAGGATAAATTTACATAAGTGGAAAGATACTATAATATACAGTACGTGTATTTTTTAAATTACATAATTTAAATATTTTTGTTGGTGATTTATTTGTATGCAGTACATCACAGTTAGTATGAGTTCTAATAATGTGATATTGTGAATTATAAATTGAAAACAGTCACATTTAATACAACCTAAAATACAGTTATTGTGAGTTTAACACATGCACAATTGAGGTTAGCGCAGGCACACTTGCAGTTTTGAGGTTTAGGCATAGCTAATCATTCAGTGTGATATTGAAATGTCTGAATCTAGGTAGATTTTTAGTTGTTTTTACTTTACATAGCATCACTTCATTAACCATAAATTTAAATTTTAAGTATATTCTCTTCATCCTTTACTTAACATTTGATTAATGTGCATATAAAATTTATGTTTAAAGAGTTTGATTGTCTATTCTATTGAACATATTTCCATAGAAGTATGACTTTGAATAGTGCAAACTCATATAATTTATCCACTTCATGGGATTCATTAACCACACTAATTGAAACCTAACTGTATTTCATTGATGAAATAAACTTTTTAAAATTTCAGACAAAGACTATATAGGAAGATTAGGGATAGAAGGTTGGAAGATGTAATGATATGATTTTATATGATACAGAGTATATTGTTAATGCCTTTATTGTAATTTTCTTCATGTTCATTTGTTTGTATACAGCCTTCCAACATTTTTTTTACAATGGATAACATAGTAAAAGTTGGAGATTTTGGCCTAGTAACTGCAATGGACCATGATGAGGAGGAAGAATCTGTTTTAACACCAATGCGAGCTTACGACAGACACACAGGGCAAGTTGGGACCAAACTCTATATGAGTCCAGAGCAGGTATGCTTTTTATCTGATTTACAGGATTCTGGTAATGCTGTTTCATAAATCAAAGAATGTTGGCACAATTATTGAGTACATATCAAGTATGAGTCAGAAAGTTCCCTGTTTTGAATTTTGCCCCATCAACAAATAATATATTTTGACTGAATAATATTTTCTGACTTATTAGAAAGTAGTAATAAGGAATACCTTATTCAGAGAAATTATATGATATGTTTTAATTACTTTGTGTTTGCATTATGTTATTTCCCCATTTAGGATTTAAATGGCATTTATTATAGTTTTGGTAATTTTATTTTTACTCCAGTACATTGTAGAAATAACATCAATATTTTGATATTTAGAATGAAAAGAGTGTTTTAGATGGCATTGAATGTATAACATGCAACATACAAAAATCAATGCTCCAGGATGGGAGTTCTTGTTCAGTGTGCCAGGCAGCTAGATCTTTCCAGATACTCAATTTCATTTTCACCTCCCAAATTCCTAGCCTATTTTGTAACCAGTTAAGCATGCAGCTCTTTTAATTTTTGTCCTTGGTGTGTTTTTTTTTCTTCCCTGATAAGATTTTTTTTTTTTCAAAACTAGCAAGCCTGAGGTTCCTCCAGATATGTTAATGGATCCTATTGTTTTTGTGCAGCTTAATGTTGTTTACACTTCTGTTAGCTAACATTTTTGAAATTCTAAAAAAAAAATATCATTGTTTTATTAATAAGGGTTTTAAAAAACATAAATGAGTGAAATGAATATCCCACAAATCTCTGGAACATTTGAATGAAACATATGTGTTTGCTATTATGAGTTAAATGTATCATTTTACAAATGCACATAGGGTCTAGTCGTGATTATTTGAGATATTGTTAGCTTGTTCATGAGATGTCATTTAATTTTGATATCCATGTTCGAAATATCTTATTATTTAACTGTTAAAAATAATTATTAAAATGAATTGATTTGATGTTATTTGATACAAAGTACTCTCATGTCTTACTTTGGTTAAATATTAAGATTTTGGGCAGAAATATTAGTGGGAAATAAAAATATAGCCTGATGGTTCAGTTTTTAATGGTTACTTCTTACTTTAAATTTTACAGATTTATGGAAATGCTTATTCACACAAAGTCGATATATTTTCCTTAGGATTGATCTTGTTTGAGCTTCTTTACCCTTTCAGCACTCAGATGGAGAGAGTCAGGGTAGGTATGCCCTTCTGAAAATATTTTTGAAAGAAAATGAATTATATTGTACTTTAGCAATAAACTGAAAATTGTAAATTTACCATTAGGCACAAAACGTGCACAAAGAAAGAATAATTGTTATTATTTTAGCTATGATTCTATAATTCCTATGGAGAAGCTATAATTGAAGTTAATTTGCTTTAAAAGTTTAGGAGTATATTTGTAAAATAATGCCTTGTCAAATATATGTGATCAGAAATTGGGGGTGGTTTTTATATTGTTTTTTAAATATGATTTTTGTTTTTTTAATGTCAAGATAAAGTTTTCTGAAAACTTATATAAATATAATTACTGAGTGAATAGAAATAATGTATTGGACTCAGAATAGTATCAGGATAGGCACTTGTACAAGAATAAAAACTTGTAATAAAGTATTTCTGTAATCTAAAAAAGTAGATATGGTAGTCTAAATTACAAAGGAAGGGGTCATTAACATAATTGTATGATGTTACAACTGAAAGAAATTAAAACACACTTATTATTATGAAACTGCAGTATATTTGCTTTCATAAAAAGAAAATATTGTCATCCTTAGGACTTGGAGCTGAAACATGTAATTCATATTTCAACGCAAGTAACATTTTCTTTTAAAATGTTTTTACAGATTTTAAGTGAAGTAAGAAACTTGACTTTCCCACCATTGTTCATTAAGGAATATGCACTGGAGGTATATTGAAATTTAAATTTCTAAGTTAGACATGTGCTTTGGGGTTTTATCAGGACAAACTGCATATATTTTATTAAAAATTATATGCCTGCTTGGTAAATTGTCCTATTAATCTGCTATGCTTGATCTTTCCTTCATGTCTTAAATCATTAACTGAGGAAATTAAATTTGGGTTATTGGATCCAAGAGATAATGAATGTATCCTTGATGTCATTGAGAGACTTCATTTGAAATCCCCACCCCCAAATACTACTTTTCTAGGCACAGTTGTCACTTTTATCATTCCGGAGAAGGGAAAATTCAGTCTTATTTCCCCCCCCCCCCCNNNCCCCCCCCCCAAAGGTTATAATTTGAACTTGTTTCTACACTTAGTTTTAAACAACACAAATGATCTTTGTGTATACTTTCCTATCTAAAGCTGATTATCCAGCTATATTCATTCTAGAATAAAGCCACTCTGCCTTCCTCTCCGTGCTTATGTCTTTGTATTGATCATTTATTAAGACACAAATACTTGAAATATTGCATTTGGAGGTCCTCCTATGGCTTTCTTGCCATCTAAACTGATACAGATAATGCTTTGCAGATATCTAATGCTGTCTAATTCTAGCATATCATAATTTTAATATATATATTAATGCCAGAGAGTATTTAAGGTATGAGATAAAACTGGGGTCAGAGTGAGACAACATCTATTCATAGCTGTTGTGCAGAATTTTTTTTGTCAATGTCTGAAAAGGGTATTCATTTACTTTGTAATAAGGGGACAGCAGTTAGATAATGCTATCAACTGAAGACGTTTCACCATCTGAAATAGTATTGTTTTTTATGTTTTAGCATAAGATGGTAAAGCACATGCTCTCCCCAAGTCCCACAGAAAGACCAGAGGCTGCAGACATTATTGAAAATCCTCTCTTTGAAGATTTGGAATTCCTTGCAAAACCAGTGCTCAGGCAACGATCCCGGACAATGAGTTCATCTGGAGTCAAGCATTCAAGATAGCTGAATAAATAATTTGGCACAATTACAGGAAACTTGCAAAAGAATTTAAATGACCATTTAATGCATTCCTGCAATATTCATATTCTAAGTTTCATTCTTTGTTATCTGATTCATGCACGCACAACACTATTACCAAATGAAACTAAGAACTGAATGCTTTCAGTCTTTTTCAAGTGAATGATTTTCACCTCAACCTGGCCTGATCTAATAATAGTACATTATTTTGCAATTGAATCTTGTACAAATGATGCTTATTATGTAAATAAAACTGAATTCTGTATTTTTATAGAAACAATGCCTTCTAATACCAATAAATAAGCCTTGATTTTTTTATAATAAAAAAATGAAGATTATCTGAAAGGATGCTGGAAGAGTAAATTCAGTTTTGTCCCTGGTAACATACAAAGTGAAAATTGTTTTACTGTCAGTTGCCAGATTTAGAGCAATAGTGTGATAGGCTTCTTTTCAGAGAAATAAATTGAAGAAAATGTTTAGATTGAATGAAAAATATGTTGATTAAAAAAAAGAAAACACTACATTGGATACAGTTTTGAATTGTGCCAGAACCAAATGAGGCAATTATTATTTTTTGTAATTCCAGGAATATATGCCTAATATAATGTTGATATAAAAATGTTGTAGTAATCAAGTTTTACACATTTCTCAGCTAAAATGTTATTGTTTAATAATGCGAATAATGCCTTTTTCAATGTAAATATGTTAATTTTTATTTATACAATTGGAAGAACAATCCATTTGGGTTGGTAGTGTACAGCATGCACTTAAAATAATTAAGTGCATTAAACTACTGTGACTTTTTTCAAGTCTGATTTAATAAAATCATTTTCATTTGGTTGTAACTGTGTTGTCTTTCAAGTTTGAATGAAAATAGCTTAATTTTACCATTTCATCCCTGTTTGTATATGGTAGCTTTCTAGCATCCTGCTAAATTTCCTACCTCTCTCCCCTGCTGCATACTTGCTTCTTGTAGCCTGTCTTCCCAGACATGTAGGAATCTCTCAGCTCCCCACTGCATTCATCACCTTCTCCTGCCTCCCTACTGGGACTCTTCTTCAAGCCATTCATAACAGATGAGAAAACCCAAGGCAAAAAAGTGCTTGTTTAAAATAAATTTTAAAACATGCAATAAATAAATAAATAATATATGTACAAATATATTTGCAACTGTCTTTTCCAGGCGTCATACCCAGGAAATAAGTAATTGTATTTTTGCCATTATAAATTATAAATATTTTCCAGCTAGTTAATTTTTAACAAGTCATGTAAGAAATGGATGGATACTTGTTTCTCCTTCAAATTCAGTCATGTTTTGCATATCTTTAAATTTGAAGGAAATATTTCTACCAAGTAAAAAAGAAGTTATCAAATATTTGTTTCCGTATGAATTTGCTTAAAATGCAAACCAGTAGTTTATATAAAAACAAGTTAGTGTTTTTCAGTGCCTGACTCCTCAAAATCAGATGGTTCCCACCAAATCATAAATGTGATTTGAAAAAAAAAGATCAAGAGAAAATCAAAAAGCTTTATATGTATATATTGGTATATATTGTTTGCGTTTGTATGTTTGTTACTCATTTGCATATTTTTGTGTTAAAAAGAAAGTTGTATTTACATTCTCTTTTTTCAAGATTAACCTCTGCAAATTAATATGGGGACACTCAAAGGCTTGGGATGTAACTCTAAGTTCTTCCTATTTTTTCCCCTTTACCCCAAAATGCCAACACCTACTGAATTCAAACTTAAGAAAGTAACATTCTGAACAAGGGTGTAAAAGAGCTAGGATGTCTGAAATAGACATACTTTATCTTGGCTGCAAAAATTCAGAGAATGACAAAATGGTAGCAAAGAATTTTCTGTAGGTTTTTGCTGCTGAATTTTTTTTTGTCAGAAGCACAATACACCTTGTCTGTAGAACAGTATACTTGAATATTTGAGGGGAATTTTCCCATAGAGATGCAATCAGAAATGGAGGGAAATCAGGCACATTGTAAATAAAACACAAGATGACTGGAATAGAAGAAATTGAAAATGTCAAAACCATTTTAGTTCTTAATGGTTATTAATTTAAACCAGGAAGTATTTCTGATGGGCAACTTAAGATAAAAGGGTCAAGCCAGAGATTCCTTTTAAATATTTATCTAAGTGAGCATGGAAAATTATACCTGCCCATAAATAATTTAGTCTTCACTTTATAAGTTCCTATATTCTCAAAGTTAATAGTAGTGCAAAATTAAGATATTAAAATAAAGCTCAGTTGTGCATGTATTGAAAGTCATAACTTTGAAAAAAACGATATCTAGAGAGAACCAACTGAAGTTGTTCCATCAATAATAAATTCCAATTAAACCTATCTCAATATAAGAAGGAAGAGTTATTAATTGTTTATGTGGATGTTGTGTGGAAGTTAGGCCCCTGCCATAAAACAAGCAAACTAGAATACATATCCAACCTCAGCATCCTGAGATAGCTATTGCAGCCTTTATACTGATATTTCAACCTTAGCCACTTTAGGGCATGTGGAGTAACTTCCAGAATTGCCAAGGTTGAGAAACAATGTTCTATACCATTAGTTCTTTTCCCAAAAACCAAGCTTGTTTTCGATCCCTGTTTTGAGGGATGCTTCCCTGTGCTTTGAAAAATCAAAATGACAAGATTGTGGCCTCTGTCACTGACTGAGAGTTTGTGCTACTGCCAAGTAATTCAGTATGATATGGGAGCATTAATTTAAGAGTGCAAGACAGTATGATTTGGTGTTGATCATAGAGATTCATCACAAGTGATGGCCTGCCAGTATGCTAAGATACACTAGTATCTGTCATCTTTCATCTACACATACATTGTTTCTAGATATTCGATATTTGAAAGCATATTATCCCTGAGTTAGATAAAACAGCCATTATGTCAAAGCGAAAAAAAACTACATACATAATTAGAGGTGCTGGACCATGTTTTCCTTCTGCAGTATACTTTGATTAAATAAAACCCGGAAAAATAATCTAAGAAACATATTTTTATTAGCAAAATAACAAACCTAACTGACTACATACTGGCAGCTAATTATACACAAGCATAAAGAAAAAACATTATAGAAAAGTAAAGAAAAACTTGTTTCAAGCATGTGCAGTAAATCAGAAACATGCACAGTAAATCAGACATCACAAGACCTCCTTATCTCAGTTGCTATAGAGACAAGATAACAATATTCTAGCAGGCTCTGGCAGATGCTTAGCAGACAAATCAAAAGAACGTGGTGACACATTATGCCTTAAAGCCATTGATGACATGAACCTGAAATTCATTCAAATGGTAGGGCAAAACTAGCAGCTGCTGTATATTTGTATAAGTGTAGCTTTATGTTGGGTTGAGAAGTTTTTCCTTTAATCGCTTAAACCAGTTTTTATTCTGTTTTATTGGATGACCTGGGGTCTGAATATTAGGACGAATCTTCTTTCCCCACACTTTATATAATTTTTGCATGCCTTTTCCCCCCCAAGCAAGAAGTTCCAAATTTTTGACATTTGCCATCTTCCCAACTTTATAACATTCTTTTTTTGAGGTACAAATATCAGAATTATATACCATCAATTTTGTAAATGTATTTGAAAGAAAGATTTGAATAAAAAATACAATTTTGTTATTATTTATTTGGTTACGTTTTTCAGAGTAATTCTTCAATGGGTTCTTTTCCTGGAGCCTTTTACCCAATCCAAGAAAGTTCCTGGTTAGTCTCTGTTAGCCAAGACTTCATTTATATACATGTGATTTTTTTTCCCTATCCCAAGATGCATCATTTTATCTTTTGTTTACACTGGACCACATCCTTCCAGACTGCAGGAATTGTTTTGGAGGCTCTTCCTTGGGATAACTTCCTTAATTTAATTCTGTCCTGTTATATAACACCACTTGTTTGCAGTATTCCACAGGGCTCGGTGCCCAATACTCTCTCCACTCTTGTTTAATATCTACATGAAGCTGCTGGGTGAGCTCTTCTGTCCCCATGGGTTGCAGATGAAAAGGTAGCGCAGTGGTCAGAATGCGATATTGCAGACTAATTCTGCTGACTGCCTATTGCCAGCAGTTCGGCACTTTGATTCTCACCAGCTCAAGATTGATTAAGCCTTTCGTCCTTCCAAGGTGAAGGCCCAGATTGTTGAAGGTAATACGCTGACTCTATAAACCACTTAGAGAGGGCTGTAAAGCATGTGAAGTGGTATATAAGCTATTGCTATAATCAGCTGTACATCTCCATACATGGCAACCTGAGTGGTGCTGTCTCTGCCTTTCCATGATGCTTGGAAGCTGTAGGGATCTGGATGAGGGACAACAGACTTCAAAAAAATTGGCAAAATTGAGTGGCTTTGGGTGCATGGAGCCTCAAGAACCAAGTGTTTGTCCTCCTTAGTTCTGGACAGGGTTGCACTATCTTGTTCAGATCCAGTTCACAACCTATAGGTTCTTTTGGTCTAATAGAATAACAGAGTTGGAAGGTACCTTGGAGTTCCTTCCAACCCCCTGCTCAACAGGAAACTATACTATTTCAGACAAATGGTTGTCTAATCT
>AZIM01000347.1:7286-22851 GCA_000516915.1 Ophiophagus hannah | reverse complement strand
GGTAGCCCTTTGGCTCCGTGGTCTCGCAGCGGCCGCGAGGAGACTGCCATGGCCGTCTACTGCAGCGAAGCCTTTAGCGTCTACCCGCAGACTGCCACCGCCACTGCGGGCCCCTCGGGGCAGAGGTCTTCCGCCGCGACCTATGCGCTTGGCGACTATGGGACACCGCCGGGAGCTGCCGGGTACCTGTGGGGCGTCAGTAGCGCTGGGCCCTACGTGCAAAGTACCGGCGGCGGTGGCGGCAGTAGCGGGAGCTCAGGCGCGTCCTTTTTGCACTACGGCTGCCCTCCGAGGGCCGTCGGGGGCCCGCAGATCTTGGCTTCGCCAGGGCCTGCCTCTGGCTCAGGCTCAACAACCGAGCTGGGCTGGCTTAGCCTGGCTAGCCAAGAGGAACTGCTACGCCTGGTGCGACCGCCGTATTCTTACTCGGCACTCATCGCCATGGCCATCCAGAGCGCTCCGGAGCGCAAACTGACGCTCAGCCATATCTACCAGTACGTGGCCGAGAACTTCCCCTTCTACAAGCGCAGCAAGGCCGGCTGGCAGAACTCCATCCGCCACAATCTCAGCCTCAACGACTGCTTCCGCAAAGTGCCGCGGGACGAGGACGATCCTGGTGCGTGTCTCTTTTCTCTTGGGCCGGGGTAGTGTGCGTGCGTACAGTCGGCGGCATAAGGCAGATTCCTGATCCCCGGAGGGGATGCGGAATTATTGCGCGTTCTTCTTAACCGCCGCGATGCCATCTCGGCTGGTCCTCCGCGCCCAGCAGTATCTGAGCCGCTGCAGCCGCTCCCAATGCTAGACAGATGAACTTGGATGCAGGTAGCGATAATTAAATATCGTTCAAGCTTAATCAGCTTCCAGCTCAGGCTACGCTGCTAACTGTTTTTCACCAGCCCAGCCCCCTTAGGTCAAGCAGGTGTTTCTCCCAATTAAATTAGTTTAGGAACATCAAATCACTTTTCTTCCGAGGTAAGTTCTGCTATAAAATCAATTGAACTCAGTGGGTATCGTTTCTGAATAGATGTGCATAGGATTTTTAGAACAAGAAGCCAGCTGCTCAGGTGACCCATGCTAAATAATGGCGGCAGCATCACTCTTAAAACATTCCTAATTGCCCTAGCATATTTTGTATGAGATTGCCAAATTGCAATATAGAGCCATTTAGTAAGACTTCCAACCTGCTGCAGTGATCCAGCGTTATTCTGGATTAGCAAAGGAGATCAAGAGTTGTGTGTGGTATGTATTCAGCACTCCTATTATACATGCCTTAGAGCTAAGTTTTAATTTACTGAAATTGAGGTCACTTCAGTCTTGGAAGGGGACTTTTTTCAGTTCAAATGAACTGATTCCAGATATTTAAAATCACTCTCATTCTTCTGCATATTCCTGAAAAACATGAATTAATTCTCCCATTCACTAGCACTGGATATGTTTGGAAAGTCACTTTGCAAAATAACACTAGATGTGTAGACTTGGATATAAGAATGTAGAATCAAATGCAAACTTGAACATTTTCTTTCTAAGTACTGAAATGCCTGCTATGAACTATCTTTGCATCTCGAGTCGTATCGGAATGTAAGAGGTTACTTATACTTTTTGCCTGTTTTCAGTTTTAAATTTTTAGATTCACAGTGAAGAAAATGCCTATTTAAAAATCTAATTGGCACATAGATATGCAGGAATTAATTGTTAATTGGGATTGATAAAAAAACAGTCTATACTATCTGTTAATATATAATGCAGTATTACCCATGATACAAGTTTTTAGGGAAGATTACTAGGGTAAAGATTGTGTCCTAGATAATCAACATGCCACATTCATTCTGTGATTGTCCCTTTACTGTAAAATAAGAAGCTTGCCATTATATATAAAGTAGGAAGCTTCTTAATGTACGAACTATTTGTGTGCAACAGCATAAAAGTAGATTCCTCCCCTAGGTTTTTCCATTGATATCCCTTTAAAAATCCCACAGGTCATCCCAAAAGACAACTGGATTTCTTGTTTTTTTCTTTGAAAATGTTTTGCTTCTCATCCAAGAAGCTTCTTTAGTTCTGGTACATAGGTGCCTACCTTTGCCTGTTGATTTTTAAAAATGGCTATTCAGCTTCCCTTCACTGAGGCTGTATCCACAGAAGATGAGTCTCAAAGAGCCACTTTGTTCTCACAACTATCTTATGTTGTATAGTCACTCTCTCATTGCATTTCCTCAACCCCAGGCTTCTACACATTAACCTGTTGCTTTTAAATTATTAGTGAGAATCAGTTTGGGCTAAATTAGATATGACACTATTATTGTATTTAGATGGGAATTTGTAGAGTCAATTACAATGGAGAATAGGGAGAAGGTTTTCATCTTTTGTTCTTGTCCATATATTCCATTATTCTTATTTACAAAAAATACTTGTGCAATTGCTTTCTTATTTAGCCCTGAATCCTTGGATTTTTCTGAGGATCTTCTGAAGCTTATTGGAGCTTCTTCAGAAATTCAGCAGTGGTATGTAAGTTTCTTTGAAAGATGTTGCTTTCCATGACCAATATTCCCTTGTGATACATGTCTGGAAAGAGCTGCTATGTACATTCCACTTCATAATCTCACAGCCAAATTATATGTGATCAGAACAACTGCACTTCTGAATGATTTCTGCATCAAATGTAGAAATTACCTCTGTGTGTGTGTGTGTGTGTGTGTGTGTGAGAGAGAGAGAAAGTGGGCGCACGCACGTGTGTTGGAATAAAACTAGNGTGTGTGTGTGTGTGAGAGAGAGAGAGTGCGCGCACGCACGTGTGTTGGAATAAAACTAGGAGAAATGTACCAGGCTGACAGGTAATTGGAATCTTAAAAAACGGGAGAGTTAACTATCTGTGTGCTCCTTTTTATCAAAAATAAAACAGAAATATCCCTTTTGTTATGGGTCAGAGAAATAGTGTCTCCTCTGTGCTTAGGTTTGGCCTTCTGTTGTATTCTTTTAATTGTTTTGTTAATAGTAAACTAATAAACCATCACAATCATATTATGAGTGTTTTAAAAAAAAATGGCTATTTCAGTGGGAAAAGACTCATGCCATATACTAAGCCAAAATTCGACCTCTACATTCCATAGCTCACAAGAAGAAGGGAGCTAAAGAACTCAAAGACCCTGTTCCATCCATTCATGACATCTCCAAAACCTAAGAGTTGAACCCCAATTTTAATATTGTCTTCTATGATTAAAAAAAAAGTTTTTCCCATTTCTGAAACAAAGTATGTGTTTGTGAGAACTCATCCAGATAGCTTAACATTGAAATATTATGCAGATAAATTCTATAACCCATATGTTCTGGTGTGTGTGTGTGTGTGAATGAGGCAGTTTTGTGGGAAAATAGTCTTATTAAGTGTCTTGCATTTCTAGAGGGATTCAGTAATTGTTAAAATATTACATTTAGTTTTGAAAGACAAAGCATATTTGCCATATGTTTCTTTGAGGGATGTTATGTTTCTCTCCCTAAGTAGCAGATGCTTTAAAATTTATTGATAAATTTAGTTTCCAGCCACAAAGTGGACCTTTTGATTAGGTGGTAATTGGAAAGAGAAGTTAGAAACAAAGGAGAATTTGCTAATTCCACAGCATTACACTGAATTATGGGGGTATTTGAGTTATTGCATAAACAAAGCTATTATCTGAATTAATACTAAATTTATCATTGGGATTTATTTTCAGAATCAAGGCAGACATATCTTACTCCCAGCTTCATCTTAATATATAGATGTTTAGGGGTGTTGTCTATTATAAGTGATATGACTCTTCTTTTTCTTTTTGCTTTTTGAATTTCGTATCCACAAGAAAAGGAATGGAGTGAGAAACACATTAATGATGCTGTTATTTAATCTTCTCATAAAATGCCACACATAAAGATGAATAACTCATAATTAACAATCAGTTCAACAAAATCCAGTGGCTACTGATAGAGATAATGAAACCTTTTATATGTCAGGCTCAGATTACTTGGACCCTTCTGTAAATGTCAGGCCTTTGTTAAAACATGAGAGAAAGCTGAGCAGAAGCATTTGTAATGCAAAGGAGTTTTGGCAATGTAGTTTTTCCTGTCAGGCCACAAACAAAACAACAAAAACATACAAACTTCCACATGTGAGAATGTTAAAGATGCTGTTGTTTAATGGTGGCATTGAATTTTTGTCTTCTCCAAATAATTCTCTACAGGATCGTTAAACCTCAGGTTTAACCAGAAGAAAAGTGGGAAATAAGAGAAGAGTTAAGCAATTGATTACTTTTTCTTCAACACTTTGCATATTGAGGGCAAAGCTGCTGTTGCCACGGGGCAGGCAGATTTTTTAATTGCTTCACAAACTGCACTTCTCCCTCTCAGTTTAGATGGGTTGGAGGGCAAGAGGAAGATGTAATCACATCACAGCAGAACTTTTTTCATGCCCCCCCATTTCTTATGGGCATGAGTAGCAGGAGTTTTTCTTGAAACCAGAAGCACACTTTATTGGTTTTTTCCCCCCCACTGACCCAGGGTATGAACACCATGGATGTTTGAGAGCAACAAGACAGGTTTTGGTGTCATTTGTAACCCTCTAACCATGGCTTGCTTGTTCTTGATCTTGTGAAACTTCAGGGGCAGCATTTGAGTACAGAAATTATATGCTGCAACCAGAGGTTACAATAGATGAATTCCAGGATCCCAAGGCAAATGCACTAATTAATTTGGTTTCCTTAATCTGCATTAAAGTAATTAATTAGGGAGAATGTCAAGTCTGTTATGCACAAAAGGTTTTATGTTTCAGGTGGGTTTAAAAGAATTTCTCCATATGCAGCAAACTTTTGGCCAGGAAAAAGAAAACACTTCTGAAAGCATTCTGAAAACTTAGTGTTGCATTCATGGTGTGCAATAAAAAAATGACCATGAGGATATGTGGATGTGTACATACATACATATGTGAAGGATTGTTGAATAATATGAACACAGATATGATTAATTATTTTGGCTATAATTTGGATTAATTTATAGCTAAATGTTGAGGTGTACTTAGATTGTGAAGCATTTTCTCCCCACCCCATTCTTTTTGTTGTACTATTACAAAACTTGATAATTGTATTATTTCAATATAGTGATGCTTATATAATGTAATTACAGATTGGAGTTTTATTATTTGTAGCCCATAGTATTGAAAACAGAAGGAAGGTAATTATAATTGATCAGTATTATAAGCATACAAATATTTAGCCCTTTCCTCCAAAATTAAATATAGCATTGAGAAAACATCAGCTGTGACTCACATTTTAGTATTTGTTATATAGTAAATTTTTCATTTTAATTATTTAATATAAAAGAAATCCCTGCTGAATTGGATATGATTCTAGGAGAAATATACATTTGATGGTGAACGGAGAAAATATTCAGATCACTTTCAATGAATGGTGTGCCCTAACTGACAGGATTTCACATATCCTAAGTAACATTGTGTCCTGAAATTAAATGCTAGGCACCCTCTCATCTGTTCTTCCTGAAACTCTCTTTTGTAACTAGGTATAGATTGTATAATATAGGAAATAAAACACACACACACACAGATGCCTTCACATCAGTCTCCATTCCATTCAATTTCCAGGTCAGACATATATCCCATTTATCCTAAGTTTAGCATTTGATACTCAGAGACAATCAACAAGGAGTGTAACCCACAATAAATCTATGGATTAAATTAGTACATGTACATCATGTTAATAATTGTACGTTTTGATTATACATGGAAATTTCCAAAGGATTATTTCACATACAAGTTATGTGACACTTTTCTCTTGTGAAACTTTAGCAACCTACTCTTCACATTTCATGTTTTTCAACACATACAATATTCTTCTTTCCTTAGTTTGGTTATGTTCCATCTGGGCTACAAATCCTAATACACCAGCCAGCTGCACTTCCCACCCTAACCTTTTTAGCTGCATAGTGGGCAACAGCACAATGAAGATTCTTGCACGAAATAACTTGGATGGTAACTGATCCACTCCTGCAGGGATGTGTGCATGCCTTGGGAGCTTCACTCATGTTCTAGGTTGAATTCCCTTGCATTCACCAAGAATATCCACAGCTCTGAACTTTACAATGCACAGTTATGCATTGCTACCAACTCATGAATCTTCCCATATAAGGAGGCCACAAATCCATATCTGGAGGTAACATAATCAAATCATTTGGGGTTGCCCATAGAGGCTGTGTAATGATTTCTATAGTCTTTAATCTCTTGGGAACCAGTATGCAGAGTAGCAAATGAGACAGCTATTGTTCATTAAAGAAAGCACCCTCTATACTTTGTCAATCTTTAGAGTAGCCACAGTGAAATTTGTTTTAAAAATTATTCCTTCTGGTTTTAACCGATGTTTATATAGGAGAGGCTGTAGCTTTATACATTGTAGGTATACAGTCTGGAGCCAATTGTAAAAGATATACATTTACTTTTTCACTTTTAAAAATTGCATCCAATGTAGTAGGGTTTGAGTTGTAATGATCATTTTGTATATTTTCCCCACTTGCTATACAAAGCATCAGTTTTTACGATTTAATATTATTTTAGAGATTCTGCTTAGTAAATAGACTGAATTGGTCTCCTCTTTTTCTAGTTTTAGAGTTTGGGATTACTTTCCTTTTTTATATAGTTTCTCCCCTTTTGGGGGGCAGTATTTTGAACCAGTCATACAAAAGTGGCATTGATCTTTAAAGCTGGGGAGAATGGGATTCCGCTTATGGGGTCTGGAATGGATTCTTCTTTTCAAACTTTTACTCTTATTCTTCAGGAAAGGGAAATTACTGGACCTTAGACCCAAACTGTGAGAAAATGTTCGACAATGGGAATTTCCGTCGCAAGCGCAAGAGACGTTCTGATCCCAGTGCCTCTGGAGTGGCCCCTGGTGTTTCGACCTTGGGGACCCTGAAGACTCAGGAAGGGATCCCCGTTGCTTTAGATCCTGGAAAGCCCTGTAGTGACAGTCCTTCCTCAGTTCTGGAGCCAACCGCCTCTCTGAGGGAAACCGCAAAGAGCAGCAGCTCTCCACCTGTGGTTGCCCCACCGACCTCAAGCTGCCTCAGTACCTTTTTCAGCGGCATGAACTCCCTCAGCAGTGGGCCTCGTCTTCCTGAACTGCAGCACCGAAGCCACCCTGCTGGCCCAATTAGGGGCAGCAGTTTCAACCAGGATCCTCCTTTGACGGAGCAGTTGCAACGAGTCTCAGGTCCGGCTGGCACCTACTATAGCCATTTCCATCCTAGCAGTGGAGGCCAGTCAGGACAGTACAATCATTTGTACAACTTCACAGTCAACAGCCTCATTTATGCCCGGGAAGGCACTGAAGTATAAGGCTGATTGCCCTGACCTAGCAAGACAGTTCAGAGAGCCTCTTCATTTTTCTAATTTTAAAACAAAATCTGCACCAAACATCTGGAAGGCCTAGGAGCAGAAAAGGTTTTGGAAACCTGCTGTTTGAAAAACATGGTACAGTTTTCTGCTGTTTCTGCCCACTGCGAGCACGCAAAATAATTTTGATAATGGAGGCTCTCTGGAAGGAATGATTTAGAAAGATTTCAGGGATTGAAACTAAATATATAAAAATAGTACATTGCTTGCTGGTCACATTTTCTTTAGTTTTTGAGCCACTGTTTATGGCATTGTGGTGTAAAAGAAACAGAAAAGGAGATTTTATGAAGTCCCTTTATCAGTGTAAAAAAAAAAACCTGACTGTTTTTGACAATGATAACTAATATAAAGCTTGTAGTAAATGCTAAAGTATATCTGCCAGTTTTTTGACAATCTACTAAAGTCCTGTTCACCAGTCCTCAGCCAGCCATCAAATTTAAATGATAGCATTTATTGAATCCCAGTGGCTTATAAACATTGTCTGAATTCATTTACCATTGATAAATCACAGGTCTTAGATTAAAAACTGAATTACTGACATAGTTTGGTAATTAATAACAAAATTACTGTGCACTTTTATACAAGAGAGCAGTGTGAATTACTTCTCTTATGGTAAAGTTATTATTACTACACATATTTTCATGGAAACAAATTCCATGAAAATTGGTGCACCCAGGACAGCTGTAAAATCATTCAGTTCAGTTGGCTTGGGATTATATTATTTCAGTTGTGGATAGGGGAAATCAAATATTTGAATCTCTGCCATATCAAAAACTTCCAGCATAGAGAAAACTTCTTTGTCCCAATAAATCTTTTGTGATTTTTTTTCCTGTGAGAAGGCTGTATTTTATCAGTGTATGGCTTCTGAAAAATACCACATTCTAAACTGGTTGATTATATAACAACAATTATATGAGTGTAGAATGGGAACCTTCCTTTCCATACTGCACGTGACTGCCTAGTTGCTAGGATTAAGAACTAATTTTTGTGAAAACATGAGTTTGATAGGGCTTTCTGCCAAAGACATACACTTTTAACCTTCCATTTTCAGCAGAACAAACATCTTGAATATTTTTTAGATACATGCTACTTTGTAATAGGCTACATTATATATGTATTCTTACATGTCTTTTTACATTTTGAAATAATACTTATTTAAGATATTTTTGGGAAGTTTGTATTTTTCTTTGATAGTATATTAATAAATTTTTCAAGTTGTTACATTTTTACACATTTCTTCAACTTTTCCATTGTGTGTTTTTCTATTTCTAAATAGGGTTTGGAAAAAAAATTATTTGGATAGATAGATAGATAGATAGATAGNNAGATAGATAGATAGATAGATAGATAATGAACAGATTTACAATACAAATTTTTGTCACAGACATTTCATTGAAATTAAACCACAATTGCATTGCTCCCATTTTTTAATCAACTACTGCATTTTAGTGATCTGCCACAGATATAAGTCTCTAAATAACACTGCCAGGATTTTTCATTTTGTGAAAATTTGTGTGTATGATTTTCTTCTTCTTGAATTGATAAAAATCTGAAGTCTCCAATCTCTGCATCATATCCAAAATAGCTTACATTTATCTAAATTAGTATCAATTGGAATTTTAATAAAAATGAATTCTGGACTGGAGCAACTTATCTTTTCAGTATGACAATTAAGAGTCAAATTACCTATTGGTTAAGTAAGTTAAAGAAACATCTTGCCACTTTTATTTTGAAGATATTCTTCCTTGCTTGCTTTCTAAAAGAAATACCACATACCCTATTTGCACAGAAAGGTGCTATTTTCAGGAAAGTACAATAAGGTCGTGGTTTTCTAAAACTTTATTTTGCCCTTAAATACTCATCCCTGCTAAGGGCAAACATTGTGAATACAATCTATATATTACTTCTACTGAAAGTTGACTTTGTTATCTCAGCCTGGTCTAAGGACAGATGTATTTGACACAGAATTACACCCAAAAAACTTTACCAAAGATTGCAGCCTTACTATAGCTGATAGTTGCATAAGAGCAGACCCTTTGGATGTATAGTAGCACCATGTAATTCTAATTGGGTTTTATATGAGATGTCAAAGAAGCTCCAGTAATACACGTACAGAGTTGATTCTATAAGATCAGAGGTACAGAACCCTAAGCAGCCCTTCCAGGACTTGTTTTCCCCAAGAACTCTAAAACCACCATAGAGCTCCTACAATGGTGGGATGCACTTTGTGGAGCAGTCTGCTAGGCCAAAAAGCAAAAAAGGACCCAAGGGTTTCCTTTATGTAATGGAATGTTCGAGAACAAGGGGAAGAGATGCTGCCTAGGAAACAATCAGAGGATTTCCGCTCTAATGGATCAAGCAGTTAAAAATTTGTGCCTTCAGACTTTAAAGTTTCTGTTAATCTTAATCTTACAATAAAGTAGAATTAGTTAATCCAGTTGTGTCAGGTTTACCTGGGAAGGCTGACACTAGCACCTAGTGAACTGAAGAGATACAGAGATTAGGACAACAGAAGGAACAGGAGCTGCCCAGGCCCAGAAAAGCCACTGCTTAAAATATATGCTATTGTTTTATATCCATCTAAGCTGGAAGAGCTGTTGCTGGTAAGACATCCTAGTATTATAAGTGCCCCCAAATCTGAACTTTTTATTCAACTCTAAACCATCTGCAACCAGGACACCGGATTGACAAAGACTGGTCCAGTCTATAACCATATTTAAATACAGTTGGAAAAGCTATCCACATGAACCCATGTTTATGGTGCTTAAAAGCAAAATTGGAAGAATCTGAGCAACATAATTTAATTTTCTCCCAGTATTCTGAACCATCCTCTTCCAGCAGGCCAACCCCGTGCAGTTATGGATATGTTTGCGATATGTAAACATCTGGTGAAATCTAGCCTTTGTTCTAGATCAGGGGTGTCAAACTCAGGGGCTGCGGGCTGGATCTGGCCTTTGGGGTGCTTAGATCTGGCCAGCAGGGCTGCCCTGGAAACAGTGAAGGACTGGTCTGTGGTGCCTCTCCCAGCAAAAATGGAGCTTGAGAGGGCCGCACATGGCCCTCCCAGGCTCTGTTTTCTCTGGCAGAGGCACTGCAGGCTGGTCCTTTGCTTTTTGCTGGCAGAGGGCTAGCAAAACAAACTAAAAACAAAAGGAGAAATGTTTCCCCTTTTGCATTTGAGCATCCAAGAAGGGAGAGGAAAAGAGAAAGGGAAAGAGGAAAGACAAAAAGAATGGAAGATGGGAAGAGAGCAAGGAAGGAAAAAGAAGGAAAGAGGGGAAGGAAGAAGAAAGCAGAATGAGAGGGAAGAAACAGGAAAAGGAAAGAAGGAAGGAAGGAAGGAGATTATGAGAGAGAGGGACGGTCTGAGGGAAGTCCTGCCTTAGTACTTGGCCACCACAGGTGCCCCTGACACAAGAGATGTCAAGCTGGCCGTGCCCCCCCTAAACCCCCTCCAAGATCAAACACAACCCTGATGCATCCCTCAGTGAAATCAAGTTTGACACTCCGGTTCTAGATAAATTCACAGACAAAGATAGCAAAACCTGTTGCAAAAGTGGAAATAACCCATATGAAAATGGTGTAAAACAACCTCATAGTGTAACCTTATAAATGCATTTCTATTCTTTCACTGTGTAGCAAAGAAAGCCATCTATTTACAGCAAATGTCTGTGATTATCTAATATACAATCATAGGACAAATGTTTTTGGTATGAAGGAGGATCCATCAGTTGTTATTGTAGTCAAGGTGGTCTTTGCCTAGCAACTGCAATTACAGTTGCTTCTATTCAAATTTTTCTTTAAATATCTGCAAATTTTATGCTACAAAATGGTGGAATCTGTTTGAACAGGAGTTTTATTCCTCACAGGCTGACCCAGTAAAGTCTAGGGCCAAACACTTTTATGCTTCAGTTAGCAACCATCAGTTTAAAAAAGAGAACAAAACCAAGCATGGGGAAAAATGATTTTTAGTAAGACTAGAAGTGCATGGGGAGGCCTGACCTCTCCCTTTCTGCCTGCAGTCTTGATGAAAATCCCCCTCTGCCCAAGTGACAATTAACCATAGGACACCCCTCCCTCGCAGTTTCCTAAGCTTAATTGCCACACAGGAGGGATAGTTTTGCTAAGATTGTAAAGGGAAGGAAAGGATCAAATTTCCCCATGTGCTGGGTTCTCAGTAAAATTCACTCTGTACATTAATTACAAAAGGAAGGCATAGATACTATTCCACAAAATAAAAAAGAATGCTTGATATAATCATATACATCATGAATTTAATGTTAAACATTAAATATGATGTAATTTTCCCACATAAAAACTGTGACTTGGATCACTTATTACTGGTAACATTAATCAAGGTTTGGTGTTTTACTAGAAGATTCAAACAATAAGTTTGAATCATGTCTTTGTCAAGGTCTCAATTATATTAACTTAAATTAATTATATCATTTCCTTAAAAAATATTCTAATAAAAATAACTCCCCAGCTCATTTTTTCCTCCTCCATTATGTTACCTATGTCGACCTTACGTTGCCTTATACTAGCTTACCTTCCTTCAACCTGTGGTCTCATTTTTAATATGAAAATGGAATTATAGGCCTACTTTACAATATTTTTTTTTGCAAATAATTTTTTATTTTTATTTCTTTTAAAAACATCTTTAGGTGAACAGTGTGGTTTCAGGCTTTTAACATTTTAAATCAAACATGACCATAATNNNAGATACAGCTTTCTTATCTAATTTCACATCGTTATCTAGTACCAATTTTCCTTTTTATATTCTCATACGTTATTTTATATTATTCTTTTTATTCTTAATAATTCTCTATATTGATTAATCATATATTCTTGTATTCGTCATATTTGTACATTTTATCAAATCACATCATTCCACTAATTTTCACAAGTACATCTTAATTTATATCATCTACTGTTTTATCCCCTTTCAATATTATTTTTGCCACTGTTACATATATCCATATATTTCATGCACACCCTTCTCTCTAACTTCATCACATTTACATAAATTATATTTCCCATGTTATTTTCATTTAGCCAAATATATAAACAAATGACCATATAAACTTTTCAAATAGGTAACAAATTATATAATCCATTAAAAGTATTATCACCTACTATAAATATATATATGTTTTCTATTGAGTTCCACATGATATTTACTTCTCTATGTTACATATTAATTTCTTGTATCTTCCATATAAACTTCTATATTTTTATTAACAATCCTATCTTAAAGTCTTGTTTTCATACCTGTTCCAATTAAATTATTAATCCTTATTCTTATTCTATTTGTTATTTTATATATCTTTAGTCATATTTCTTTAACAAATTAATTCCAAATTCCTCAAAATCTATATACATATGTTTTAACTACTAAAATACCCTTTCATGTGGAATCCCCATCATTCCCATTTTTATCCATCATCTCTAACTTTCCTAGCTATATTAGTTCGTCTCTTCTTAACTTGCTTTCCATTCTCTATCAATTTTTGGCCTTTTCTCTTAATCATTCCTCCTTTCACTATTATTTTCTGTTGGGTTTTTTTCCCAGTTATCAAATTTTGACTCCATCCTCTCCTGGTTTTCTTTCTATAATTCCCTTCCCTTTTGTTTAGCTTTCAAAGTATTCCCCCCTTTATTTATTACATCCATCTTTAACATATTAAATTTGATTTCCTTTTTATTCTTTTGTGCTGTTTTTTGTTCCTTTTGCACTATTTCAATGGTTTCTCTTTTTTCTGACTCCTCTCCCTTCTGCCGCCTTCTTCTATTTGCATTGCCATTTCTGAGTTTTCCTCTTTGCTCTGTACATGTCCAAGATTCTATGCCATATTTCATTCACTGCCCAAAGTTCCAACCTTATTTCTTTACATATTTCACTCATCTTTATTTTGCTTATTATATCCAAATATGTGATTATTTTGTATTTTATTTAAATCAGCGTCTTTCTTTTATTTTCAAAGTCAATGTCCTCAAATCTTTCTTTCCCAGTTTTAGTCCATTTGTTCCTTTTCAAAAAGTTCCAAACCAAAAATTAGCCATTAATTCCAGGGGTAGTGTCTCCATATATTCCGTTGCTGTTTATTTTTAATGCTTCAACTTTTGGGGGTCTTATCGTAATAAAGTTCCTTTTAGTCCTTTTAGCTTCACACTTTAATTAAATCATTAAGTCTGAAGGGCTCTGCAAAATTTTCCTTTCATCAACAGATGGTGCTCTTGATCCAGTTTTCACTTTTCATGCTCTTTTCCCCATCTTTTTACGCTTTTATAAAGTTTGCTAATTTTTCAAATATTAGCTATTATTCTCTTTTTATAACAATCAATTCCAGCATTTTAAATAATGCCTTTTTCATGCCAAATCATGACCAATCACCAGTTCCAATTATTTGTTCTTTTTTCCAAAAGTTTTTCTTCAATTTATATACGTTCTGTTTAATTTTCTCTTTTTCAAAAAAATAGCTTCCTTGCATTTCCCAGTTTTCTCTTATATTCCAATCGCAGCTAGCCCAGTTCTTTACAAGAATTCTTTTCTGCTTATTTTATTAGGTTTCCTTAAAGTTCAATAGATTGTCACCCAGTCCACACACCATTCACTGCTACTCCGCTCAGGCACAGTCTTAGTTTCCCAGACTGCCTCCTGTCTTCATGATAGTCATTTTGGGCTACCACTACAGCTTGTCTTTGGAGGGGTTTTTCCTTGCCAAGGAGGGGAGATGCAACTTCCCTCAACCTGCCAGGTGGTCCCCCTTTCTTCACTACCCCTATAAGGTGGTTCTGGTCCTGATTGGGACCCTCCAATGAGAGAGCATGGAGCACAACCACGCACGATCACAGATTCCGCTTCAACATGACGGAAGTGCAACCGGATCCTACTTTACAATAATATTGAAAAGCTTATTAGATAATGCAGATGATATGGTTGAATGTTCCATGAATGTTCCAAAACCAAGATACAAATATTAAATCACCTGAGTATAACAATTCCTTCTCAGATTCTTCATGGGCTGTGTGGTTTTATGACAAGAGAACTGCAACTGTCTAATCTCTAATGGCTATCTTGGCATCTTCTCTATATAATATAGTTAAATAACCAGTGCAGGGATAGCTAATAAATGTTTAAAGAGTCTCCATGATAAAATTACCAGGGTTACATATCAGATTGATTTAAAATCTTCCCAAAGAATAAAATCTTCAAAACATGTTGGTATGATCAGCTCTAGAAAATGCCATACCTAAGATGGAACCTGCCTTTCTCTCCATGGCACATTGCCAAATTAGCAAATTGTAAGACTTTGAGGCTGATATGTGCAGAATGTGAATTCCTTATTTCCTATTCTCTTATAAGGCTCTATAGTCCAATACTATAAATGGAATATGTTGGTATTTCCAAAAATCCAAATTCAGTATTTGCTAAAGGGTCGAAGTATCAAAATATGCCATAATTTAATCAAAATTATTCAAAATATGCAACAGCCATTAAATGGTATCTTTTTACTAAAAGAGGCAAACTAATACCATAATTATTCTAAGATAATCTTCTCTAAATCTAAATTGTATTGTATAGAGGCTAGATGAGTGTTTATGTTGGGAAGAATGTTCTTCAGGTCAATCAAATTTCTGAGATTTATGTTTGCTGCACCCAGACAGTAGCTAATTCTCTGACCTATTCCTAATATCAAGGTCAGAGTACGGGGCCTGTTATTCAGTTGTTGATTAAAGCTCCAATTCTTCCCTTCAGGTTTACTTTCATTAACATTGATGGATCATTTCCCATCAACCTGGAGCAATATTATAGAACAAAAATTAATGCTCTTGGAGTTAAAGCAGGGTTTAATAGAATATCTAGAGTATGATCATGCCACACACACACTTCTTCAAAGATTAAACAATATTAAATTTTAAATGCAAGTCAACAATTTGGCATAAGGAAGCAGGATTTTGGTGGCAAAAAGCTTCTGGGAAGCAGCCAATTATCTCTCCTCACTTACATTTCCCAAGTTAAAGACTTTTTTTGTGGGGGCTAAGCATTATATTTTATTTTGCACTATTGAAGTGAAGGTATTCTAAGATCTCATAAGTTTCTGCTCACTCCACCAGATCTAAAGCAGTGGTGGGATTCAAATTTTT
>AZIM01000346.1:1570816-1597927 GCA_000516915.1 Ophiophagus hannah | reverse complement strand
GGGTGTAATATGGGAGTATCGGGGTACCCCCATCACAAGATTTTCAAGATCTTGCTATTCTAGAAGAGCAATTCTGGAATTTCTGAGGTGTCTGTTTCTTGATATTGCCTATTGAAAGGCTGTCACTTCCCAAGTAACTTCTGTTCACAATGATACTACTGAATAGATTGCAGGAAAAACTATTGTTGCCATTGACGTCTTTCTTAAAAGCTCCACAAGAAGGCTAAAACTTTTACAGAGATTGAGAGAATCCTGCAAGTCTGGTTTTGCTGTACCCCTTCCTCCTCATTATAGTTCACTGACTTTGGGAGGTGTCTGCCTGAACCACTTCTGAAAGTTATATAGAACTTCAGAACTTAAACACTTCAGTCCTTTTTACCTAGGCAACATCTCATTTCTTCCATCTTCCATCACTTCCATCTTCCTTACTCTATATATGTTAACTATTTAATTTTATTGATACTTTAAATGGAATGCTACATCTTAAAAGTGTTTTTATTTTACATTAGTTACATAATTATGTTTTAAAAAGTAAATAGCAAAATGCAGTAATAGTAAAAAAAACTTGTATGTGTGTACTCTTGTCTCCCAGCTAAGAAGATATTGTTTTCACTTACAGTTTCTACCCTGGAAACAGAAGCAAGGGACCTGTCTTTTTGGACACAGCTGAGCCAAATGACTACAGCTTAAGTTTTGGTCATTTCACTGACACGATGCAGCCACTTACCTGTAGCAAAATAATGTGGGAAGAGAAACTAGTGCAGGATCTTTCTCCTTCCAGTCACAATTCAATGATGCGCCATTCTACTTGCTAACGTTAAAATACCGGTCTTTTTGAGCTGCAGGTCTCTGCCACCACTTCAGTGCCTCAAATATTATTTTGCTGCTCACCTATTCATCAAAAATCATTTCTATAATGCAATTTCCCACATCAGCATGCATTAGCCCCTATCCAATAGTTGAAAGTAACATAAAAAGGAGGAGGGAGGGTTATTATGCATGTTTTCTTACTTATTACAATAATAAAGGTGGGAGAAAAATATAGTACAGAAGAAGAGCTATTTACCGGAGGGAATGAAAATCTGGTGCATTGATCTCCCCAGTTCTTAACATCAGATTAATGCTCTGGATTCCCTTTCTTTTATTCAGATTGTATTGTGCAACAATGTTTACTATTTCAAAAACAATCTAATCTTTTATAAGGCTGGCTTCACACTTTTACTAGTCATTTGTCTTTTTTGTGGAAAAGGAACAATTTTATGACACTTTTAAAACAATTTAAACCAAGGGGTGTCAAACACATGTCATCACGGTGGCGTCATGTGATGGGAATTTTCCCCCCTTTGCTAAACTGGGCGTGGNTGGGCCATGAGTTTGACAGCCCTGATTTAAAGTAAATCTGGTACCTTTCTGGATGAAGAGGCATAACTCAGTACTACCATTTCCAGCCAGCTGAAAAGAAAAACACTGACTTAGGGACAATTTCTACTTTTGAACAAGAAACAAATTTGAAAAAGTGGCCCAGTCAGATATTCAGCTGGCTCTATCATTAGGCAGAAGGAAGCAATTGCCTCATATTAGCAATTGTTGAGGGCCAGTAGTAGAGCACCCCAAATGTCTTCTTGAGTGTTTCAATCTGAGGACAGAGCATACCCTCATACCTGTAGAAGTACAGGTAGTCCTTGACTTACAACAGTTCATTTAGTGACCATTCAAAGTTATGCCACTGAAAAAAGTGACTTAAGACCGTTGTTCATATGACCATTGCAGCATCCCTATGGTCGTGTGGTCAAAATTCAGACACTTGCCAAGTGACTCATATTTATGACGATTGCAGTGTCCCAGGGTCATGTGATCACGTTTTGCAAACTTCTTACAAGCAAAGTCAATGGGGAAGCCAAATTCATTTAACAACCGTGTTACTAACTTAAGAACTGCAGTGATTCACTTAACAACTGTTGCAAGAAAAATGTTGTAAAATGGGGCAAAATTCACTTAACAAATGCTTCACTTAGCAACAGAAATGTTGGTCTCAATTGTGGTCATAAGTTGAGGACTAACTTGTAATTTATTACATGCTTTCTATAGGTCTAATATAAAGAAACATACTGTAGTATACATTGAGCTAAATAAATATGCACAGAATTGCTTTTTTAAAAAGTTATTTTGAAGTTTATAGAGTTTAGCTTCCCTTAATGCACTGATAGAATAACAAAAAATTCTGTATGTATTTCTTATATTATATTCAGATTTTATATTCCAATAGCAAATGACAACATAGGAAGATGAATTATTTTAAATTAGCCTATTAAGGATAAAACTAGTATCCTATTGTAGCTAATCCATATGGAATGGGAAGCTAAGAAATCTCTTTCTGAAGTAATGCTGACTGAAAGTTGCTGTTTCAACTATAACATTTATGTAATGCTAAATCTGTCCTGCAAGCTTCATTCACACTGAAGGTTGGGTAGCATTGTAGTGAACCATTGTTTTGGTTCATTAATGAACCACTGGATGTTAATCTGTCAAAGCCACTCATGTTAGTCATGCTTACATTCCATTGACAGTAATGAAGCTCAGATTCTGCCTAAATTTGCTTCACTGGGGTCAGCCAACAGTTCTTGGCTTAAGTCCTATCCCAATTATTTTGAATGAAGTTTCATTGAACTCCAATGCAGTTCACTTCTGAGGATACTTGCATAGTATTACATTGTTAAATGTATTTGGATTTAGGGGCATTTTATAAAATCAGTACGCCTATGGTCTTTGTGATATAAAAGGATGTCCTGATATTGAAGTATGTTTCATGAGAAACTAAAAATGTTGGGTTGTGATTTAATCTTTAGTTTAGGCTATTGGTTTATAAATGGAGTATTATTTTTTTTTGAAAAACACTTCTAATGCTTGTAACAAGACTTTACTTTAAAAACTGGATGTAAATAGCATATACCTGTACCTTAAGCTTTTAAAGCTATTTTAATGTTTCTTTTTTTTAATTTTCAAAATAAAATTCATTTCAAGCTGTAAAAGAATGTGAGGGGGAAGAGGAAGACAGGGAGAGGGAGGGGGGAGAAAGACAGAGACAGAGGGAGGAAGGGAGAGAGAGAGAGAGTGAGTGAGTGTGCGCGCATAAGAATTCAGCCATCTTTTACAGAACTGTTTTATTATTGATCATGCTTTGGAGCAAAAGAATTTAAGCATTTTGATGTGGAAACCAAAATCTGTCAGAACTTTTCATCTGTCTTTTCTCAAAAATTAAAAATACATGTTACATAGCTAGAAAATTGTCAACAAGTATTAACCCTAAGCCTAACTTCTTTGGACAGTCACAATGGACAGTTTACACATCTGCCCATAGTCCCTGTGAGGGCAAATACATGAGATTCCAATAGAAGAGAATAGATGTACAGTAGTTTAGGCTAGAACTGTTGAATCCTTGGTGCCCTCTAAGCTTGGTTGGTGGCTTGCTGACCTTTTATTACCAACCTAGGTAGCATCTTCAGGGAAGCAAACAACTAAATTCAGAGAGCAACAATAAGGAGTCAGAAAATAAGATTCTTTCCTTAGGGGGAGCATCGTTTGTCTCCCTCTAGCCTTTTTTTTAGTATCTACACACATCCACCATGCCTTCTGAAGAGTTCACAAAGGGATGTGACAGGGACACACCCAGAAACTCTAAATGTCAACATCCTGCTAAGATATTAATACACTTTGAGGGGGATCTGAGGCAGTTAAAAATTTCCTCACAACAACCTTCAGCAGCATGCAAAGTTTTAGAAAAGTATTTACTCCTAGGAATTGTGAGGATAGGTCTCTATCACCATATGCTGTTCATTTTTCCATATACATTCCTGATGCCTTGCAGAAGGTTTAAAAAGAGTTAAAGATTTATTAACTAATAGAAGTTTATGAGTTTTGGTAGCAGATATATTTTTAAATCTTACCAAGTCCCTAAAGGGAAATACTTTAAGTGTTCCTACTATGTTTCAGTTTTTTTAAGTGAATTGATAATTACAATTCTACCTCTCTTAAAGAATATCCGCCATACCCAAAATCCTATTTTTTTTATCTTCCCATATTTTCTCTACATTCCTGAGGAAGGCCTTTAATACTGCTTTCTGCTCAAGGAAAAGACAGTTGCACTCTTTGTCAAACATGTATTGAAACCAAGTGCATTAGAGAATCCTTATCTTGACTCACATGACATTTGGTGCATCAAAACCAATATCTGAACATTTAGAAATCTGTTAACTGATAATGCAATGCAATGCTGTAATCTAAGGGATTGCTACTGTAATCTCTGACTAATCCTACTTGGACTCTTATCTCCTTGTGTACTGATTGTAGTAACATGCAAGTCCTTCACTTCAAAGGTTGTAACTACCCCTAGTAATCTGTGGTTGGTAATCTTTTCTTTTAATGGAAATTTCTTTCAACAGTCAATTATTCAATCTATGAACTAGCACAGATGGGTTTCTGAAACAAACTGTCTTTAATCTCTCCCTTTTTCCTGAGTTATATCTAACAAGATATGCAGCTCCATCCACAGATTCAGCTTTCACCAATATCGTAAGGTAAAAAATAATCAGAAACCTCAATCCACGCAACAAACAACAAAGATTCTAACCTACAGCAAGTGTGTTTTCTTCATAAGATCAGGCGGATAGCACATCAAGATTCAGATCTTTGGGGGAAAGAGTGTATTATCAATTGCATACAGTATTTATAATAGAATTTTCAGTGCAACAAATGTATAAACGAACATTTTATTGTGCACCATTTATAAAAGCTGTGATTTATGCCCAGGTACAATATAGGTGATCTCAGGGTTCAGTGAATTCAGCAACCTTTGAAACTTGTGATGGCACTGAACAAGGGAGACTTAGTTCTGGTTATTGCTGTGTTACTGTGGTCATATTATTATGATCTGGGTGCTTAGCACCAGGCTCACAATCATGATAATGAAGTGACCCGTGGTCACATTATTATGTTTGACATTCCCTGCTGGCATTTCACAAGTAAAATCAATGAGGAAGCCAGAGGAAATCGGAAATCACTGTCACTTGAGATCTTCACTTAATGACCTGCCTGGTCCTTGCTTAACTATGGCAACCAATACTTTCAGAATCATCATCCCTAAGCAATGTGGTCATGTGACATCACACTTTATGACTGTGTTGCTTAGGAATGGCAATTACATCCCAATTGCCATTGTATCTTGAGATCCCTCTATAAACCATAAGTCTCTCAAGGTTTCAATTACGGACTGTACAACTCCCTGATCTGAAGAAATATCTTTTTACCCAGGCATGATTGCATACACAGTATATCTATTAACTGAGCTTTAAAAATGTTCTTGAATTCAGACCTGAGCTTGAATATTCCTATGAAAATGGTGGATAAGGAAATCTGGTTGGAAAATTTTGCCTGAAATGTATACTTTGCCTGAAATGTATATTTTGATGCTCAGAAATATTACAAAAATCAAACAAGAGGAGATATGCCTTAATTTAAAACTACTTTAATGCTCTTCAATGTTTGATACAAACATCTATCTTTGTATCAAATTTCAATCTACACCAGGTTCAAATAATCAGCTTCCTCCATCATCCTCTCCCAATTGCTTATTAACCAATTTTTGAGCAACCTTCATTAAAAGGGAATGAACAGGATAATTATCTAAGATTGTTGGATCCAAGCCTCCTACAAAGGCAAAGGAACTACCTCCTCTCTCTAAAAAGCCAACAGGAGTGCATGACTCCGAATGTTTTATTGCCATAATCAATAAATGTAATTCCAAATATGGACTCTTACCCATCTTTGAATCAAATATAGTCTTCATCTACTTCCAATTCTGGGCATCTCCTGTGGAGCTTCAGAGTGGCCGCACTTTATTTCACAGCTGTTGAAATCACTATGAGTCATTAGCGTAAGACATTAAGGCACAACTCACAGCACATATGTATTCCCTAGAGCATACCTTGGAAAAGAAAGGCCATTTGGGAAGCCTTTTTCAGTGTTTTCATTAGGACCTTTACCTGTTTGTCATGGGGACTGTAACTTAGTGGATCTAACTCTTGTCAATAAATTCAACAGCTTATCCACATTTAACTGCCATGATAATTGTTTGTCTGTGAAAGCAGAAGATAATAGATCTGATAAACTGGGCAAGTGATATTGTACAATTTTACAAAATTCACATTATATTCATCAGTTCACCATCTTTGTTACTATACTTGGATAAGAAAAACAGACAGCCTGTTGAACATTACTTCCCCGATAGAGTTCTTGTGACTATCAATATTTTTATTACTCAGAATATATCATGCCGCAGAATATCCTTGTTTGATGGAGTCTTAAATATATATATATAAAAGGGGGAAATACAATCTACCAGCTGGCACAGTCCAACTTTAAAATACCAAATCGCATCAAAAATCCTTTTTCCTTTTCCTTACCTGCAAAATCTCAAATATCATTTGTCATTTCCATGAACAAATATAGGAAACTGACCTAAGACATTTATCGTTTAACATGAAAGTACACTGCTACATTATTACATTCACATTAGGCAGGAATTGATTCTTAAGTCACAATTTTCAATTTTTTAAGGCTACAGAACCTGCAACTCTCTATCATGAGGCTAATGATATAAAACTGGCTGCATCTGGGTTAATAACAACAATTTGCTCTTAGTCTCTGTTGGAGCTTAAGTTTTAGCAGAATCGTAGAGTTCTGGACAGTTTGAAAAGAGTTTGAAAAACCCTGCTCTAAGTCTTATTTTCCATCCTGAGCATAAAAATAATCTACTTCAGAATATCTGAACATCAACTGTTCTATTATTTATTTAATTTATATCCCAACTATATTTTGCACAACTCAAAAGAAGTGTTCATAATCTTATTTTTTCACAACAGCCACCCTTTGAAGCAGTTGGGGCTGCCTTGCTCAGAATTAGGCTTCTGTACATAACAAACAACTAGAAGTCACAGTCTCCGACTCAGACTGTAACTAGACAGGGAACTGCAAATTCTATACCAAGTCTACAACAAGAACAGCCAACGTATCCTAATTTCACTTTAAAACATGCTTTTATCTTTTCCCATACTTAGAATAGGGAATACACAAGCATTCTGGGTCATTATGTGATACCTCAGTGTACATTTTTTTAAAAACAGCTTATTAATTTTTCCTGCCTTTTTATGTCAGGTAAAAGGCACCAAGCAAACTTCCTGCCCCTTTTATTTTAATCTGTTAAATAAATTTTCTAAGGCAAGGTCTTCATTAAGGAATCAAAACTCCAGATAAATTCATACAATGAAACAATATTGACATTTTCATATAATTAGTTATGAGCTTTTATACTTTACATAAAAATTGCAGGTAATTGCAGGCCTTCTCCATCTTTATTTTTGCAAATAACACTTCAAGTAATAAAAACATTCATAAAACTCAATTATAATGTTTTGAATAACTATCAACTTTTTTTAAAAAAAGTGAAGATAATTTGAACAATAGTTAAAATTAAAATAATTTTTCAGAGAGCTTTGATTACTCTGAAGTTTGCACTCAGTTGATATAAGCAGCATATTCTACTACTTGAACACGGGCAAACATTTCATGTTTTTATTTTCAAATGAAAGCTTCTGTACTTCAAATAGGCAATGTGTCTTTTCAAATAATGTGATGTGTAGCCAATCTCCACAGTGGTGTATGTAATATTGAAAGAAAATAACCATTAATTTAAGAAGTAGAACACAATACCCGTATGTTTGCTTGCTCAAAGAAGCCATATTATTTCTGGAATTCTTTATTAAAAATACTGCTGTACATGTGAAAAGAATGAAAAACAGGATTAAAAGGTAACACAGAGTGGGATCATGACATCAGAATGTAACATACTGGTGCTTTTTAGGGGAAGATGCTCACATCTAGAATTTTACTGGGACAAGGGCAAAATAAAAAACAAAATGAAATCACATTATACACCCCCCCAATATTTACAGTGTAGCAGAAAACAAAAATCCAAACAAGCAAGCTAAAACAGAACAATTTAAATTTAACCTAGTATTACATGATTTCAGAGGTTGTCCATTCTGTGCTTTATACTATAAAAACAGGAAGGTCAGAATTGCTTCCCTGTGTGGAAAAAGTAGGCATTGCTTTTCAAAAATTCTTATTCAGCTTTAGAGATGACATAAATGACTCTTCCTCTGAATGGAACATGCTGGACAGCCTTCTCACTGGAATTGTACTGGAGTGGAAGAATTCTCCCCCCAAAAAACACCAAGTAGAAAATTCAAAAACATGGACCACATAAAAACAAAACAAAACAAAATTCCATGTTGTTCTATGCATCACCCAACAGCAATTATTTCTAGGTAACAGTTACATATGGAAATTTATTGGCTCTCTGCACTTTTCATTTTGTAAAATTTACTTTAAAACAAGTCCTGAGATTACTGGGGCCAAGGAATGGATACCATGTGCTGACAAAGATTTGCAAAATGCAACTTGTCTTTATGAGGTGGGCCTTGCTTACGCAGCGAGGAGGAGCCTGAAGCCCTGCTTTACCCCTGCCTTTGCATTTCCTGAATTATTGGTCCACAAAATAATCTGTCAAAAACTTTCCAATTGCTGCAACTGAAGAGATGATCCCCTTTCATTTAAAAAAAAGACCAAAACAAAATACAATAGTGGGAAAAAGAAGCCTCAGCCCGCTTATAAATAAAGCATTCAATATTTCTCCTAGAATACAATTACTACTTCTTTTTGTACAAAAGAATTACAATATGATTTTCAAAAACATATAAAAAGACAGCTGCTCTTCATCAAATACATGAGCTAATGATAAAAGACTGGTTTCCCATATGCGTATCTTAAAGTCCCTGTTCCTTATGATATTAAAAAATAATGTTATGGCAACTGTTATCTTCTAAATAATAAACATCATGGTTTAATTTTCTGCCAGATTAAAATAATTGGCTTTTATTTATTTCAGCTCATTGATTGATACTATTAATTTCAGGCTCCATTATGTTTAAGTAAAGATGTTAAAGGTGGGCCTTTCTTTTCCAAAGTCTTCATTATAAAGAGCACTGTTTTCTTGTGGATAAATCTAAAGTAGGAGTGTCATCATTAAAGCTTATAAAACTGGAGAGAACTATTAAAAATTTATCTGAAATTACAAATATCAAGAATAAAATGGATGCCAGTAACATCAGTTGGAAGTGCTTTGAATCAGTTCTGACACCTTTTGGAGAAAGTTTCCACATTTTCTTCATGGTAAGCACCCAGTGCTATTAAATATTCAGTGCTGGGTAAAGGATGCTGATATACAGTACAGTCTTCACTACCGCTTTGAGAAAGGAAAAAAAAATAGTCCTATATATTTGGCAGTCATCCGTATCAAAGTGTAGATGTTCTACTATAAATTCCCTTGAATACCCAAGCTTGCAGACAACAGTTGAGTCCAATATTGGAAAGTTAATTAAGGGGGGGAAATCCAGACTTGAAGACTGAATATTCATGTGTTGAGCGTTATCAAAGGTAACATTACTTTGGGCTAAGCAGTGACTGCAAAGGCACAGCAGACCATCATTCCTCCAGAATCAGACTATTAACACTTCAAAAGCTTTCGATGCCAGACAACTGCTGTGTGTACTTAATCTTCTGAACAGTGTCTCTGTATCTGTATCCAGTGTAAAGTACCATAATAAAGCTGTGGTTCAAAGAACAAAACTTTATACAAAAGAAGGGTACTATATAGGTAACTTAAAGGAATACATTCCTGAACTCTCAGGACTGCAACAATTATTTTTTTTAAAAAGTCTATTAAAAATTGCATAAATGTAAATGTATCTGATTAGCAGGAAAATATAGAAACAGGTATTTTATTTAAAAGGCGCTGGTTGTGTTTAGAACAAATTGGGTTTACCCCAGAAAGTACACAACTCAAAATGGTGCTGTTTTGCTTTGACAAAGCTTCAGCCAAATAAAAGGGATTTTATATATGATGTTTCTGAGATATTTTACTTGATTTTTTTTGTCTTTAAATACTCATCTTCTCGTTTGATTAGTCAATCAAACAGTGGATGGCATGTTATACAGTTTTACAGAGGTTACAAGCTACACTGTAATTTACAGAACACAATTTCTATGAAATCATTTACCTGGTCCTTTATAGTATTTGGAGTGCAAATAATATCAAAACCAATAGATTGCAGTATATTCAGTGGCAAAAAAAAATCCCAGAAATGTCTTTGCAAAGAGATTCCCTTAGTAAGATCCAATGTGGCAAAACATCAGGGATCAGAAAGTCTTTAAAAATTAAAATTAGTGCATATACAAGTGGAAAAAATAAAAGCAGGAACATCATGCTCTTGATGTGCTCCTTTAAAATAAATTCTTCACAGATAAAGCCTCCAATGGCAGCCAGAGCTCCAGGGTAAGCAAAAACATTCTTCCCTTCAAGTAACAGTGTACCTGACCGAAGTGTAACAATGTTGTTTTGTTTCCCAAAATATGAAATGAGATGATGACAATCTGTTGTAGTGCAATTTGCACTTGGTTCTGTTCTTCAGCAATGTCCTGCATGCTTTCTGCAAATACTACAACTGGCCGTTTGTGGCTGCAATCAGTTCCTGAAAAGTATTTTCAAAGCAGCGTTTTAGGTCGCTGTATGCCACCACAAGGACACTCTTCTCATCTCTGGAAATGAGGCTTATTTTTTCTGGCACACCAGCATCTAACTGAAATCAAATTGGAGAGAACGTCAGGTATGTTGGTTAATAGAGCTTTATAATCATCAACAGTTTTGGCATTTCCCCCCCCTTCATTTATTATCCTAGCATTCTAGTTAGGACACAAGTAGCTTTTGATTTTATGACAACTTTCAGTCTTTTTGGGGTAGGAGCCTATTAGGGTGGCACCTTAGGAATCTTTGCCTGCTTTTTGCCTAGCAAAAGCGCTCCATATCTGTCAGATTGTGAGGGCATCTTCTGTGCATAAACCTCTTCAGGTCACCCCACTGATTTTCAATTGGATACGGATCCAGGCTCTGGCTGGGCCATTCAAAAACTTTGATAATTCTTCTGGTGAAGCCGTTTGTTGTTGTTGTTGTCATTGTTGTTGTTGATTTAGAGGTGCTTCAACAAAGTACTAATTTAATGGAATGCACACTTATGCAACCATGTTATTGTAAGTTTTTTTATTATTTTTCCCAAAAATATTTCAGTTTGTTTTTTCAATTGAATTTTACAGCTTATATGTTATATTAAAAGTGGAAAAAATTCTGAAGTGATTTATCGTCGCCTGTTTTGTTTACACTACAAAAACCTGGCATTTTAATAGGGGCATCTGGACTTTTTATATCCACTGTATATTTCTAAATTGTTGAATGAAGAACTAAAATATTCAGTTTTGAAGAAACAATGATTCAGATGATAAAAAGCATAACATATAAGAAGAAAAAATTAAATTAATTTTTTAATTTAAAAATCAAAATAATCCACCATAATTTTTTATTTAATGTTTACTGGTTCTCACAAAATGTTTTAAAATAATTGGATGTTGAATTTTTGCTTGTTGGTATTGTATGAAATGTGAAGACTCTTTAACCCATACATTATATATCTTGTTCAATTAGCTTCCATTTTATTTCAAATTATTAATTTGTCATTATATAACATTATAAATATTCAATTTATATGATATGATATATGTGTGTGTGCGTGTGTGTGGTCTTTATTCCCCACAGTATAACTATTGTTTATCTTTTGTTCTCCCTGTCAGTGTTATTAAAAATAACGAAAAAAACGTTGCCTGAAATCAGAGTTTCATCTGTGCTTGTTTTAATTGTCGATTTAAATTAAGTCTAAGTCTGTAAAATGAAATAAACCATAGTTGTTTTAAAATTAAAACTGTTGCTCGTAGCCATGTTCCTTGAACAAAGGTGTGTGTGTGATGTTGAGGTTTATCTGCCTGAACTTCCTTACTGCTAAACTGTTCTTTAGCAGGTTTTCTGAAGCAGGTCTGTCACATGCATTACCCAACAGATAAAGCCTTTAAATGACAACTTAAAGCGCCACCACTGAGTCAGGTGATTGCCAAAGGCAATGACAAACATGCATTTTGAGAGAAATTTGTCTGTGTGCCAAAGGGACGGGGGAAGAGGAGCGAAAAAGACAATTCAATTAATTTGCAATGTATCACGGTTCGAGCCTAGCCAGTAAGGGAAGAGACCACTCTTGCGTGTAAAGGTAGAGCAACTTTCGTTTACTTTTTCTTGACTCTGCACGCAGTGACACAGATTTAGTCAGTGTCACAGTCTTCCGGCTGATTATAAGGGCTCAGCACGGGCCTTCCTCCAGGAAAGCCTGCTCCAGCAAAGGATCGTCACTGGCCTCAAACGCCGCTGCTCGTCTCCTCCTCGTTCTTTTCTCCCACCCCTCCGTGAGTCCTTCTCGACACCCAACATACCACGCCCATCCNCTGACAGAATGAATTAAAAAATGCTGAAGTTCTAGCTTACCTTGTTAAGACAAGAGATAATGTGACTGAGATCAATCCAAGGAGTACCCGCTTCTGTCACCTGATGGAAAAGATGATCCCTAAAAAGCTTCAGGAGATACCTGTCTCCTGTTTCCGACCATGTCGGATCCTTTTGGAACCTATAATTAAAAAAGAGTGTTTATGTTTCTCATTAAAAGGACACATAGCTCAGCCTACATATATTTGTTTATAGATATTATATTTAGTTTTAAGAAAAAGAAGTCTTCAGAATTCGAGAGAGCCAAAGCTCATACGTTTATGGCATCATTTATAAATTTATTATTACGGGATTTATTGACTTCCTCAATTTGATCAGATTCCTAAAATGGGCTGATTTTAAATTCACTTTCAATTAGCCAAGCTCCATGTTTTTTCTCTCAATGAAATAATCTGGATATTTTGAAAGATATATCATACAGGCTCTTATATAATAATTCTGTAATTTCCAGCATTCAACATGAAATATTCCATTACACAATTTCACGTTCAGCATCATTCATTACTACGGTCAGACTTACAGTGTCCGGGGGAATGCACTCTCTATAAATATCAATTTTTGTTCCCAATCTCCAGAATTGGCACTGTACCACTGTATGCACTTGGAGGCTGTTTGCTGCTGTTGGGAGAAAAAACTGAAATACCTTCCCAAAAAGAAACTAACAGTTTGGAGTTTAAAACAGTTACAAGTCTCATGAAAATGCAGGAAATTGTTAAATTCTATGATGTATTGCCTTGTACTTATTATTTTTAGCTTTCAGACAAAACCTCAAATCAAGATGTGATTGTCCCTCCAAAGCATGAGTAATACCAGTGTAGGTGTGTGTATGCATACATATGTATATAAAAATCACATACCATAAAATTTTGGTGGGGATATTGATGAAAATAACCTAGTTAATATTTTCAGAGCCTCATATACTTTAAAACTTCACCCTACATAATTAATTGAGCTCTCCAGTGGTGCCATTTTAAAAATAATGTAATGATTAAAAATTCTGAATTCCTTACTCTGGTCTTTCATTGATTGTTCCCAATTTTGCAAGAAGACGAAATAATCTTCCGTTCTGAACTTCCTATAAAACAAGATATAATATGTAAGAGACAACTTTGCCTGAGAAATAACAACAGCAGCAGCAACAAACATTAAAAATACTACAAATTAAAAGAAAACCCAATATATAAATATTTCAGCCGAATGACAAAGTGTCAGGAAAAAATGTTAGGTACCTATTCAAATTTACCAAGAGAGCAAAGTCCTTTCTTCCCTGTGCTGTTAAATCATTTAGTTTGTAATTTCTAACCCCTCCAATGCTAATACTAGCTACAATGATAAAACGGCAGCACCAATTATAACTGAAATCACACATACCTATAGGAGATAGGATATGGTGAGGAACTTGATGCAGTAATTTCCTGAATCCTACAAAAAATATTCACTTAAAGTCAAGTAAGTCAGGGTAATATATAGGCAAGACTTTCAGAACCATGACACCTACATCCTATTGTAAAGAGTATAGTTCCCTCACCGTCACAGAACATGAAGTACCATGGAGATGAAGGCCACAATTCCAATGAAGGAAGATGTGATCCCTTTGAGGCGATATTCCTAATGAGGGATAGGACTAGGGCTCATTAGAAAACAAAATTAAAAAGGATACAAGAGCACCCTAAGAGCTCTAAAACAATTTATTGAGTAACCTGACTTGAGCAATATGCAGAATATGAGTACTAAACTTATATCTCTATCCCTAAGAAAAAGTTACAACTACTATTGACTCTTTAGACCAGAAGAGAGAGAGAAATGACTGAACCAGTTAGCAGTATACATGAAGTGTATAGCAAGAAAGGAACATGTGACAAAATTAGCCATATAAATGGGAGTACTTTTTCACACAGTATACTAAAACTACTGAACTGTCATCCCAAAGGGCAGTTATGACCATATTGTGGATGGTTTTTTTATAACACAAATTCACCAAGGATAAAGCAATTCTTAGCTACTTTGCTAAATTTGCTTTAAAAACCCCCAACTATTTGTTTGTAACAATGTTTCTATATTATCCCTATTGGCTGAGACTACAAACTTCTGAATATATTATTTCCAAACATAAAATAATAGCACACTGATATCCTGTTTATAGTTTCCTATCCATCTATGTGGCCACCATGCAAACAGGATGCTGTATCAGAAAGTCTACTGACATAATCCAGCATGGTAGTTTATTTGAACAGACATTGGAAACCCAATGATCACCTTGCAAAATATTGTATTTTGTTGGTTGGCTTTGTAACTAGTAGAAGCAAGGCTGCATATCTATGATATCCTGAAAATGCAGTGAAACAAGCTAAAGCCATTTGCACACAGTCAATGTAGGGGGAAAAATGACTGCAGACTGCAGTGTAGATACAGTAAGATATTTTACCTTTGCAAGATCTTCTTCTATAACATCGTTCCTCATTTGGGCAGCATCCAACTGAGTATAGAATCTTGCACCAATCATAGGCATGATATCATTTACACTTCGAAGCCTGTTTTGGTCAGTCAGCAAATATCTATCAAAGGAAATTCCTAACAATTATTAAAACTGAATTTCTAAGGAAAATTCTTGGCAATGAACATATTCGTTACTCTATAAATTATAAATATGGAGCCAAATACAACCAGTATATGTGGTGTGGGCAAATAAAAGATTTCACGTGAACTCTTTTCACTGAAATTCAGTGAATAAACAGCTGGTTTTACAAAAGCCAAAAGCCACCCAGTGAATTTCATGATAAAACTGGAATTTTAAACTAAACTTTGCATTAATCATTGTAGTACACTATACTATATACAGGTGCAGCAGCAACTGTAATGACTATAGATTGCCAAAATTTGGAGTTAAAGATAGAGCACATTCATGTGCGTGTTTTCAAAATACAGTACTGCTAATTTATGTTAATTAAAATTGGACTTTATTTTTCCTTATTGGTGGGTGAGTGAGCTTTGTTCCTAACAACTCATCAAAGGAACTCTTCAGGGTCTCTATCATCATGAAGAATTCTTATGCTTTTTTGATGTCAAAATATCTATAATAGAACAATTATACACACATATTTCCACAAATAACGTACTATTATTCTATAATCAAGTTTTCTTACAAAATAAGATTCTTCAAATCAGAGGAATAGTTGATTGTCACCAGTTCCATTGCTTTCTGCAAATTCTCTCTCTGAATTCCTGCCAAAGAATTGCAAGCCAAAGCCAGCACAACCTTCCCAAGAGAGATCAAATCTGCTTGCTACAACATAAACAAAAACAAAAACACACACACATATTCATTCACTGGGATCTGAAATGCACGTCATGCTTTCTTAACATTTTAAGATAAATATGCTAAGTACACATTGTATTATATATAAATGATAATTTATAATGATCAAAATGGACAAAATTGCATAATATACCATTCACTTTATCTCCTGGGTGATTTTAATAAATACTATTGGTATTTATTAAATAATAGATTCTGCTCTTTTCCTTTCCTTAAGCCAAATTCCATCTCTGTGGAAAGATTTTTCTTCTTACCAGATATTCTTCATTAACCTTTGGCAAGTATTGTTCATCAGTTAGAAACTTGTAATTCAAAGCACTTTCATTAACTGCAAACCACCTTTTTCCAAGGCTTTCTACATCCTTCAAAAACATCACAGATACACAAAATGTTGAATGAATATTTAGGATTATGATAACCCATTGATTGTTTATTACTTTTAGGTTGTTTGTACACTAACAGTGATTATCGAATATTAACATGAGTGTTAATTAATCATGTTGTATTCTTGATATTACTCTTTTAAATAAAGACAAACTTTCAAAAGTAATATAATGATTTATTCTTAATATAGTGGCTGGGTTTGCACATCATGATAAAAAGGGTTTGGTTTTGTTCTGATTTAATCTGATGTGTAAATTCAGCCATTCTAGCTTATAAACCACCTATATCAGGCCACAGGAACTATGATTGACAAACTAACTAAACAACTGCTTAGTGTTGCTTCACATGACGAGATGAGCAGCATATAAATGTGATTGATAGATAAATAAACGAACTGTGGGTTAGCATAATATGTGACTGAAATCACACTGCAATCACACTGCAATTGAACTATCTAAAATACTAAAAACTAAAATACTAAAATACGAAAGACGGAAGAATAATCACCAGAGTCCCAACTTTTCCAAATGCACTTGAATGTTCAAACAATTCTCTAGTCCAGTTATCTGGTCCAGTTTTCATATAATATCCTATATGAAATTTAGTGCTTCTACTTATATCCTTTGCAGTTCATGTGATGTCTTATTTATTTTCATTAAATGAAAAATGATGTAATAGTATCACTGAACAATTCCTTATCGTGACCATATATTCCCTGATGCTTCATTAAAAATGGTTTTTGTGCAATTTTAAGTAGTATTAAAAGCAGAAGGGTAGAAATACAACATGCTCCTATTCAATTAATTCTGTCAGCCATTTTGATGTTTATGTCTATGATGATGCAAAATATGCTCCAGTTTTCTTTACACTGCTTGTTTCTTACCTCCACATATTTTTCCTTTTTGTTGCTTTTATTTTTCCCCTCAATTATGATTCTTCCTTTCAATACTTGTTTATTTCCTCTGATTCTATGATTCTATTTATGTCCATAATGTACAGCAGTCTTTATTCATGTAGCTGAAACAGACTATGAAAAATAGACTGCAAGAAACAATGCATGCTTTTCTTATGGCCTTTCTAATTCATCTGTAGCTCCTACCCTTTCTGAATTAAATGTGCAAGATAATATAGTGTAATGGGGCTTTTCTGGACAAAACACTTTCAAGGATCTAAGGGCTATGTAATCTTTAATTGTGATGAAATAAGCAACATCAATTTCAAAATGAAAGTTTTAGTGAATAATACTGATAGTAGGAATAAGTATATATTAGTTGCTCAATAACTTGAGAATGAAGCTTCATTTTTAGCTTTGTCTTCTCTCATTAAAAAAAAATCTGAGAATAAGAAAATAAGATAATTCCACAAGCATTTATTATAGATGATGATGAATTCAGGAAACTTAGCATAAATTGTCTTCAAATTTCTAATAGTCTTGTTTAGTTGACATTTACATAGCTATTTTTAACTTGATCTGGTTCTGAAGACTAGCTGTTAAGTGGACATTTAGAAATTTAAACACTAATAGGCACAAACAAAAATTCCAACATCATTAGAAAAAATGTATTTAAGTTATACACATGGTATTTTTGGCCTGCAGGAAATTAATTAAATGGAAGCTAAGATATTGAGTAGCATATAGTCCAAATTCCATTATCAAGGAAATACCTTTATATAGCCAAGTGAACTCCAAATACAGGTAGGTAGCCCTCATTTAACCACAGTAATTGGGACCAGAATTTGTCACTAATGATGTGGTCATAAAGCATTTCACATGGCCATACTGCTTAGCAACAACAGTTCTGGCAGTTTCTGGTTATTGTCATTAAGCAAAGACTGTGTAGATCATTAAGTGAGGATCTCACATGACTATGACTTCCAACTTCCTGCCAGCTTCCCCACTGACTTGGCAGTGAAGGTTAAAAAAAAATATGATCACAAGGCCGCAGGGGCATTGTGACAGCTAATACTTCAAGAACCGGATGTAAGTACCACTAATTCAGTACCTCTGAAAAGTTTGAATGGCCACTGAATGGGTGATGGTTAACCAAATACCTCTTGTAATATGTGAAGTCCTTGACTTCTCCAGAAATGATAAGTTTCAACTTAAATCTGTTCTTAATTTTTAAAAAAATCATTCTCAGTTTTGTTTCCATTTTACCATATGACATAGCTTAATTAGGAAACACCAGTATGTAGTGTGCAGCAGAAATATTCCAGGTGATGAAAAAACTTTCAGAAGTGGACTCAGAAAAGCTGCCTGCAATCAAAGAACTTCAGGGATCTTTTTGACAGTAGTTTAATAAATAGTTTGTGAACCCTGGCAAGAGATCTGGGTCTCAATTTCCCTTTGTGGCCTGGCATGTACAATTTTCTGGAGATGGTTCAGGTGGCCATTTATGTATTTCACTGCCCTCCCAGCAATGCTTTCACAGTTTGGATTGAGGCTTGTCACCAACTCTGAATCTTAACATTTCAATCAATGTGTCTTTCTTAAGATAGTTAGGAGATTATGTTCCTTTTTTTTCTTCAATATCTGAAGACATTCTGACTTCTAAACTGAGAGACTACTACAATACACCGTTAGAGAGAACAATACGAATAGTGAAAATGGACTCTAAAAGACTGAGTTTAATTTTTACCTATATTATGTGTATTATATAAACCCAAACAGCTGGAAAAGGAAGTCTACTTCTCTCATATTTGAGAAAAAATTAGTATCATATTTATTCTGTTTAAGTGTAAAGGTATAAATAGTTTCTGGGTTAAGGTAGTTCACATATTTCAATGTAATAATTTTTTAAAAAACTTACCACATTATATATTGCTCCTTTAATTGAAAACAACGGAGTACAGAATTTACCAAGAAAAATTCAAGGAAATACATAAGCATTTTTCACAGAGGTGAAGATTTGGGACAAATTCCCATCATTTAAATTATGGAAATCATTCAGATTTGGAAAGTATTTTTTTTGTTTAAGATTGAAAAGAGTTAAATACTACTACACAGGAATAAGTATACATATATTTGCTGATTTTTGAAAGCCAATTAAAAAACAGAAGGGTTAAAACATGCAGATTTGCTACAAATCTAATGTGTATGTATGTATATATGTATACATACTAGTAATTTCCAATTCCTAGTTTTAGGTATGGTGACATCCTACTACGAAAAGAAAAAATGCAGCATTTTCCCATGCAATCTAGATATGGTCAGTGTGATGATGAAAACCAAGACAGGTATGATGAAGATGACTTTCCTGTTCCATCCTTGCCCCCTCTCAATCATGAAAGGCCTCTCAAGTACCTGTGACAGCGGTACTTTCCACTGGACTAATAGAGAGGGTTACAGCTTGATTTTCTGGGTTATCCCTCCATATCAACAGATCCACACCCTATGAGAGGCTTCTGGGTAGACTGGGAATGGGAAGAAAGCATAGGAAATAATTTCTTGCCTACTCTTGTCTATAGGCTTTTGTTTTTACAAAAATAGTCTTTAGGTTCAATATGATTTTTCATCTTTGCCATTGCAAAGTAACTTATTTTTTGCAGCTTCACAGTACATAAACTCTTTAAAAAATTATATGCCCTTATCAATTTTAACACCATCTATTAGAACTTATTCCTTGTCATGCTTGTCCCAATCTGGTTTGCAGAATCTGCTTTAGAATTATACATTCCTTATATAGATAGGACTTTTTGTTTTTGAATGTCTGATTATAGTGAGAATAGTGCCAAAAATTACAATGACAACCAATAAAAATCTTAAATTACCAACATGTAAATTAAGATACTTTGTGAATTAACATTGCCAAAGGTTTACTAGCAGCAAGCATCAAAGCAGCTACATACAGGAAATAAAGAAACTTCATACATTAAAAAAACCAAAAAATATGAGAGATACTCCAAGATAATCGCCAACAAATATTCAGTGAGTAAATAATATAAAATTAGGGATACAATACTGGGATCTTACCTGATATTGGGCCATTAGAGCCAAAGGATTGTTTTGGCTGTTATCAAATGTTAATACATCAAAGACTCCAACGCAATTCACTCTCAACCTTCAGGATAGAAACATTATAGATAAAGAAAAGTTTATAAACTCCTCTTTTCACCTCCTCTACAATCTCTTCAACAATTCCATAGAAACATTTGGTTAAGACACTACCATTAGTAAACTGTTATTATCATATTAATAGGATAATATCATATTCTAAAAATGTATGGTTTGTGATTCATGTGAGCTGCACAGAATATATGCATGAACAGGTAGGCAAGAAACCCATAATAGAAAAGTGTTTTGTGCATTTTCTTTCTCTTGCTATTCAAGAAGAAATTGTGGCATAGAATGCTGTATATTGTCCTAGATCAAGAGTCTTCAAACTTGACAGATTTAAAACTTGTGGACTTCAACTCCCAGAATTCCTCCTCCAGTCATGTTAGCTCAGAATTCTGGGATTTGAAGTCCACAAATCTTAAACTTGCCAAGTTTGAAGACCCTTGTCCTAGATAATCAACATTAGAAAGATACACTGTCAGTTTATGTCTATTCTTCTATCCCTTATGCTTCGCAAGCTTATGAAGATGTCATGCTAAGTATTACACAGCAGCCACCATAAATATGACTCAGTTGCCAAGGATCTGAATTTTGATCACATGAGTATGGGGAAGCTACAACAGTCACAGCTGTGAAAAATGGTCGTAAGTCACTTTTTTCAGTTCCACTGTAACTTTGAACGGTCACTAAATGAACTGTTGTAAGTTAAGCACTGCCTGTTCCAAATTCTGTTATAATTAGATATAAATTATGTTAGCTCTATGTCATCTTCTAGGCTGAACCATTAATCAGGATGAATATGAAGCACTGTATGATTCTTAGCAGAATGAATGCAAATGGCAAGCTTTTGGGTAGCAAAACAGGTGGTGGAGAGAAAAAATAATTCTGAAAGGATATTGTAAGATCTTGTAATATTTTAGGAGAATGTCTTACCTTGTTTTGCCTGTCACCAGAATCTTTGTGGGATCCATTACTCGACAGGCCAATCCTGCTGTATGAATAGTCCGCAATGCCGAGCTAAGCTGCACAATATAGGCCCAAATCAGGGACTCAGGCAGCAACCCTGCATGTTGTCGGGGCAGAGGTCCATCATGCTGACCTATGGCAGAATTGGGAATATAAATGAACTTCATATTTTCAGATTTATACTGCACATGGCAATTTTTAATGCATAGTAAAGCTAAAACGTTTAGGCCAATCCCAAATTCTGCCTTTTAGAAGGGCTTAGGAAGGCTTTTCTTAGGGTTAAAACTTCTGCCTCTAAGTGTCTATGGAGATTCTCAGTCATCAGTCTTTTTCAAGAGGCAACTTTGAAGATGTTTCTTCTTCTTCAGCTTCTTCAGAGCTGAATGCATGAGAAGCAAAACATCTTCAAAAAAAAATCAGAAGGTCCAGTTGCCTCTTGAAAAAGCACCTTTGGGACTGTGCCTCTAAGCTTGCTGAAGTGTAAGGCACTCATTCCCCCCAAAAGCAAAAGGAACGAAAGGGTCCCCCAACCTAAATTCAGGTCCAGTATGGATGCTGTCACCCCCTACCTTTATCCTGTAGTCCTGGCATGCCACATAAAATTTGGTGTGACTCTCAAGTAGAAAGACGCCCGTATTCCTTAAAGATTGTACTCAATGAACTCTTATATTCTGTTATGAGACATGTGAAACAGGCCTTTCAGATGTTGGTGCAGCTTTTCACAATCCAGTACCTTCTAGAGATGTTGGGACAGAGAGTTCTGGAAAACGTATCTGGAAGCTGCCAGGCTGAGAAAAGCTGTGTGGCTTGTTTTAGCAACAATGTTTAGCAATGTTGCTAAACAGGCTTACTTGTTTAGACAGAGTAAAAAATATCAACTGCTGAAAAAGTTACTACTTGGGAGAATTATTACCATTATATCCTGTTTATATATTTACCAAAAGCTACTGTTGACTACTTTATGAAAGAGGCTTATGAACAATAAGGTTCTTTTATCATTTACTTAACTCTAATTTTTAAGTTGAAGAAAGGAGCAAAGACATTATACTAATGAAACAAAACATGGCACGTATAAAAATAAAACACTATGTCAGATGACATTATTGTGATAAGCTATGCTTTTGTTCTGCTTTTCCATAAAAAAAGTAGACTCCAAATTAATCAACATTAATTACAAGGCATGTGTAAGAAAAATATATTCCAAAATTTCCAAATCCATTAAATATATGACTTGAATGCATTTGGAATGTTGCATATTTTTCTTAGAATATTTGTTTCGTGGTTAAAGTTAATTTATTACAACTATTTTTTTTTCTTTTTCCCTCTTTGTCTAGTGGGAATAAGAGTTGGGCAGAAACTAAAATGATGAATACAATAGTAATGGTACACTTAAAAACCATTTGCAGTAAAATAAATAGCACCAAGAATGGGACCAAGAATCAATGAGTGCTGAATAAGAAATAAGTGCAAAAGTCATTCATCAAAGTTGATTGATCGATCATATAATCAGAATGAATTATGGCTGACTGACAAAACAAAGAATGAAAATTTTAAAAAGAATGGGAAAGTTGATATCTGGATGGGATTCATGATATTTCAAAAAGAGACTTAGTATTTTAAAGATCAAAAGGCAATGTATGACAATGCATGAACATGCTGGAAGCAAAAATATTTTGTAATAATCAAACAGTATAAATAGGTACACTGAATAGCACTAGTGTAAACTCAATTTAGCCATATTTTCTTTCATCTAATACTTTTATTTTATTTTATTTATTTCTTTTCTGCAGTTTGCATAATGTTGCTCATCCTGAAAGGGTTGACATGATCATGCTAATTCAAGTTTTTCACTTTTTTTCAAAGTGTTTGTAATACATTACAATATGATTTTTGAAGAAAAAAACTGATGGTAAGATCTTCTGCATCATGAAATATCAGACCTCAAAATGATATCAAAAATATCAAAAATTCAAAATGATGTAAGTGGCAAACCAGAGACTTGTACCCCCCCCCAAAAAAACCCTAGCAATTTTTAAAAAAGTTTTTTGTACAAATGAGGGAATGCTTGCTTTCCTTAATCTACAACGCACTCAGGCAAAACCAAACATACCAGTAATTTGTATTGTGAAATCAAAGGTACATAGTATAAAGTAGCATAAAATGTTTTGCTTTTAAAATTTTATTTGCTTCCACCAGAGATAGGGGCTTGCTCTTGTGAAATACGTGCAACTTCCTGCATTAACCAATAAGGGAAGACATGTTCAAGGGAAGTTCCTAGTATGTGGCTGCCGATTATGTTGCTAAGGAGAAACAGTGTATTAGCTGTCTTAACTTTGTGTTTGGTTTTATTTTCATGATTTTGCATCAAAATGTATGCATATTGTGCTTTATGTTTTATGGTGTTATATATTTTGTTAATATAATAAAACACAAGCAGGGTAAATTTACGGGTGGGGGGTTAAGCTTTTATATTTTGATAAATGATTTTAATTTAAAACATTTCTCCACCCTAACTTCAATAGTAAGTAATTTCAGGCAAGGAAACAAATTATTTATTTGGAGGTGAGATGTAACACCTTCAGAGCAGTAGGCTAGTGGGAAAAATCAGGTGAAAAAAAAGCCTACAAAAAAGTTATTGGCAAATCCTATTTATACTATATGAAGAAAACTGCATGATGGTTTCAAACATCACCAGGAATTATAATCAGTATAAAAACACTTTTTAATGCTTCAATTACTCAATTAAGTCAAGCCTTTTAATGCTAATATGCAAAATTGTCTTTTGTTAAAAAAAACCACAAAAAGTTTGAATTAGGTTCAACCCAAGCACAGTCTTCAGGCAGAATGGGATACATTGGAACTTGCTTATTGAACAGCTAGAATGTAATCAAATAGCTCACAGGTGTTCAGTTCAGAAATAAATTCAACGTGACATGTCTTGAGTCATCTGTCAAAAAAAACCCCTTTACACCACATCCTCAACCATAACATTCTGAAATGTGTTAGAAAATGACACGGCAAAATAAAAAAAGACTAACCACAGTATGACAGCAGAATTTAATATGTGAAAACAGCTATGTAACCACAGTTCTGTCCTTTCAACTGCCAAAGCCAAATTAACAAAAAGTTTCTTAAATTATTAGTTCACTGAGCACAGAATGCATTATATCAAGAGACTCCTCTTAAAATTATAAATAAATACACCCTAAAACTGCAAAATATAAATTGAAGCACTTAAAACAAATGATTTTTCTTCCCATATCTTCAGGTAATAATAACCTTCTCCCTTAGTTCCACAAGTATTCCTGTATTTTTTTAAAAAGTTGTATTCTACTATTATAAGTTCTATCAGAAACATTTTTCTGCCTCCCAAATGTTCTACCTCATATACATTAGAATAAACTGTGCACCTTATAACATGAAATATACTAGTTTATTTCCGGCCAAATGATATGCAAAAAATTACTTTAAAAGTTTATAGTTAAGTAAAATTACTTTAAAAGTGTTATAATTAAGTAAAATTTGAACTTATTGCACTGTAGAATTTAGATCAATGGAAAAAAACAGAAGGACCAAGATTATGCATGCTAAAGAAATAAGGTGAATTTAAAAGATTTTAGATACAACATGATAATGATTTGTTTTTAGTTGTTAATACAACTAATGTTCATTCCATTATAAAGCAAGCATTTCTGGAAAGCCAGTTTGGGCTAAACTAAGAGTAGCATCAGTATATAGATAAAACTAAAACAGTGGTGCCTTTGGAGAATCTCAAGGATCTAATTGTCTGAAATCTCTCATATGGTATTAGGAACATATGGTATTTATAAGATCTCTTACAGAGTCTGGTTTTTATATTTTTGAATTAAAAAATAAAATGAGGCTGTGGCAGGTTGTAGTTTCTTGCATAATATTTATTTCCAAGAAGTATTGTGGACCTTCCATGTACATTAGAAAATAAACATGGGAAATGACTGTGGTACAATTCTTGTTTAGAAGAATGTTCTCTTCAGACGATAAACTGAGAAGCTAAAGAGCATCCTTGGAATCTTTAGGAAGCATCTAGACCTTCTTTCTCCTAGTTCCTCCAATGTTTGTTTGCTTATAAAATTTATTGAAAATTTATATCATCCACCTTGCCATAAGGCAAGTTATGACTTGCTGCATCTACCACAGGAGATATTTTATGATGGAACAAACTCTTCTTTACTGAAGCCATTTTGTAAGAGAACTGACAATATGCACTCAAAACAACAAATGGATCAATACCACAGAGTTCTGTATTCCTGTTTTTTTAAAAATGTATTTGTGTGTGTATGTGTGTATACAATGAAATGCTTTAATGAAACCCCAATAACATTGTTGTAATATTTTTGTACTACAATATATATGTATTTGCCTTACCCCACTTCCGTTTTGTGAAGTAACCATCAGCACTAGGATCATTGAAATGCCTGCTCATCATAGTCTCTCCTCCAGCATGGAAATCATATGCAAACACAAGAGCTTTTCAAAGAGAGACCAAAGTGAGAGTTAGGTAGGCATCTCATACATGCTCTTTGATATAATTGGCCAACATCTTAAAGCGAGAAACTTACAATGCTCTCCAAATGCTTTAGTGGTGAATACTTCTCGCAATGTTATTATATTTGAATGCTGGATTTTTTTCCACATGTCAACTAATACCATGCATTTTGTATTAACAAGACGAAAACCTGAGGAAAGAAGAAATAAAACCCCTGTCACATACCAAGCACTCATTAACTTCCAATGGAACATTCACATCTGTCCCAAAATCTGAGCTGCCACCAACAGACACACCAAAACAAAACATATTTATTTCTTCATATCCTATTCTATGGATCATCATTAGGGCCAAATTCCTATTCCTTATTTCAAAGGAATTTTTAAAGGAATGATTCAATTTGATATCCAATTTGTGATTTATACATAGAAGTGCACAAATGTTTTAGGTTTAATTATCTGTACCATTGAAATTTTAAAAGATGACAACTTAGGATTTCCCTCACCATGTATCCTCCGAAGGCAATATGGCAGATCATCTTTGCTATTTACAGCTTTGTAGCATGATGTTATGTACCCAAAGTTGCTTGTTTTCTGTATCCGATTGGGTGGTGGCAGTGGTTCTAAAGGGAAAAGGCTGTGGTAGCTGTCAACTTCTGTTGGGACAGCTAAACCAGTTTACAGAAATACATTAGACACTACTTAAAATTATTAAGAAAACAGTTATTACAGGCAAAGAGAAGATCAATTAGATGCACACACTTTTTTAGAGGATTGTAGCAAAGTTAGAGATCGTGGCAAACTGTTAAAATGACAGTTTGATGCAAATCATACACACTTGATTTGTAATAAAGACATTTGCCTTAGGAAGGATAGAAGTCAAATATTAAAGAACAAGTGTCCTACTGCAAATACTGTGATCATGATTAGCTACTTTTAATATAGGCAGAGAAAGATATATGTGATCATTGTTAATCATAAAGGGAAAGTTTTAAGACAAATAGCCAAAAATCATCACTGTTGTATAAAGTAAAATTTTAGGACAGAATATTTGTGAAAGCTTAAAATAAGCTTAATTTACCTTGCTTAATAGCAATAGCACTTAGACATATATACCACGGTGGTGCAGTAGTTAGAGTGCAGTACTGCAGGCTACTGACTGCTGACTGACTGCAATTTGGCAGTTAGAATCTCACCAGGCTCAGGGTTGACTCAGCCTTCCATCCTTTGGAGGTGGGGACCCAAATTGTTGAGGGCAACATAATATATATAACATATGACATAAATCTGTAAACCACTTAGAGAGGGCTGTAA
>AZIM01000346.1:1555453-1570806 GCA_000516915.1 Ophiophagus hannah | reverse complement strand
AGCGGTATATAAGTCTAAGTACTATTGTTACTGCTATACCGCTTCACAGTGCTTCACAACTCTTTCTAAGCAGTTTACAGAGTCAGCATATTGGCCCCAACAATTTGAGTCCTCATTTTACCAATCTCAAAAGGATGAAAGGTTGAGTCAACCTTAAGATGGTCAAATTAATGACTTGCAGAACACTAACATATTTAACCAGAACAGCATAAACCTCACAAATGTATTACTGTGGTTCTTTCCACAGTCTCCTGCCTTACCCCCATGCTCTATCCCTTTCTGGGTAATACAGTTGTGCTACTCTGTTCTTTGAATTCAAAAAAACCAGCAGCAGCCACAAGACTAAACAGTCCCTGTATTTGCATGATTTTAAGCATTTTCTGCACTTCACAAGGATTCAAGGCAGGCAGTAAACACACTGCATGCAAAAATGGAACCTTTTAACACAGTAATGAGAAACCTGTGGCCTTTGGTGCCAACTCTGTCTATGATATCTGTTTTTTACTTTTAAGGTAGAAAAAAGCTGTAGTGTTTGCTCCAAAAAAGGCATATGCCAGACTCATGAGGTCCCCTCAATACCTATTCCAGCTCACATACACTGTATCTACATCACTGCAGCTCTGCCCCTAAAGTGTTAAATGTCATAAAAAAAGATTGCCATCCCTGCTTTATTGCTAGCTAGAATATACTTCACTACTAGGTAGTAGAGTACTAGTACTATTACTTCCATGACAAGCAGGCATTTCTTAATTAGATAGATTCTGGAGTTATCTATTGCCTTCATCTAGTAATTAGCTTCCTTTATCACAGAAGCTCAAACTAATACCTGAAGAAATCCAACTGCTGTACAGGTCTAAACAATTACTGATCTATTTGCTATAGGAAAACAGATCAAATCTCTGTGTCATTCATATATTTTCTGATTTTTGTTTTATAAAACTACAATCCAGAAAGCTTCTTTTGATACATTTGCACTGACATTTTGGCTATTTTACTTCAAAAAGCCTACTATTCTATTCAACATGACTTTTGAGATTTGTCTGAAAAAAGGAACAATCCAAAACTCTACTACACATGTGGAAATGGCCACAGAAGCAACCAAAGAAGTTATAAATAAAAATTATGCTTAAAAGATATATTTATTTTCCATTCATACTGAAAATATTGCACCAAGTTTAAATATTAGAAAGTTATCATGATGTTTTGTACACCATCCTACAATTGATATATTCTAAACCAAACGCAATAAACAGAAGATGTAAAGGCATACTCTTCCACAAGAACATGCCATTTGTGTTAACATTTATAAAACACACATATATTGGACTTGCTATGTAGGCTTGGGAGCCAGATGCACATACAAAATACCATCTCCAATTTGAAACCCATCCTATGGCTATTAATATTAAAGAAATATTATAAATAAGGTGGGGGATTATTAATTCATAAGTAAAACAAAACATTTGTACTAAGATTTAGGCTGAAAGTAAAAAACGAATTTGGATCTGTGGAAAGAAAGAAAATATGATGAAGAAAAAACTACATTAAGTTTCAATATAGAGAGAACCCCATATACTAAGCCAGCCTGATTATATACAATACAGCAATTGGTTATATTAACAAGCAGACTCTGCAAGCACATGGAAATAACAAGAAAAATGGGTCTAGGTTAACTTAGATTTAATATGTCCTTAATAAATGTATGGCAGGTGTGAATGTGCATATCTGTGTGTGTGCGTGCGTGTGCGCACACGTGCACATGTATGTAAACCAGTGGTGGTATTCGACCGGTTCAGCCCGGTTCTGGTGAGCCGATAGCAGCGATAAGCAGCGGAGACTGAACTGGTTCTCTCCAGTGCTCTGTGTTGGGCCCACCTGCCCACCCGCCCGGGCTCCCGTACTCACTTTTATCTGCTGAATTTGAAATACAGCTGCTTTGCATGTCACAGAATAGTGCCGCACGGCAGCTGCTGAAGCAACTGGGATCGTGCAGGCTTGCAGGAGGCGAGTTAGAACACCTCTGCACCTGCGCAAAGTGCACGTTTGGNCCGCACAGCAGCTGCTGAAGTGACTGGGAGCGTGCAGGCTTGCAGGAGGCGAGTTAGAATACCTCTGCACCTGCGCAAAGTGCACGTTTGGCGCGCACATGCACGCAGTGTGTGTATGCCGCAAAGCGCGCCCAACCCACGCCCACCAAACCGGTGGCAAACATATTTGAATCCCACCACTGATGTAAACCCATATGTGTACACACACACACACACACACACACACACAAATGTAATGTTGTATTATACAATATATGGTGCATGTATGTGTATGTGCATGTGTAGTTTTGTAATGTTATGAAGCTGAAAGCAAGCATAAATACACTTCACCAACACAAGTTAAAATTCAGGATCTTTAATTACTTACCAGGCATATCTGCTTGATCTATCTGAGCCATTGTGATTAAGTGTCTGTTGATCAGCTCCTATAAGTGAAACATTTTATACTCTTATAGATAACGTATAAAATTTATGTTGTTTTTTAAATGGAGTTGTGGGAAACTATAAAAATAAACTGATGTATTTTTCTGTTTTATCTGGTCTGACTGCTTTACAAAAATGTAAAGCTTACCTAAAGTAAATTTCTTTGAGATCTATGAACTGAATATGATTGTTGAGATATCCAATAGCCAATTAATTATTCTGGTTTAAGAACTGACTCTACCTAATCCTACCAAGATAATTCAAGACTGTTTGTCAGCAAGTATGTCTTACAATTAAAGCTAGTAATTCTTACAATTAAAATGATCTTCTGTCCCAGATTTTTCACACTACACTTTAATAGTAGCATTTCGTCCTAGCATTTTTATAACTGTCTTCTCTCACTATTCTCTGGCAATTGTTTTAGTCTTCTTTTTTAAACATTTTTTTAAAAATGTTTGCACCTCTGTAAGGGAATAAGATTTTGGAGAAGAGGCTATTACTTCTTTTTCATAAATAAAAAGCATGCTAGCAATTTTTGCAGGTATATTACAAAGTGCATGTGACCTCAAATAACTATGACATGGCTTCTGATTCAAAAGCAAAAAGGTGTTTCAAATCATGTGGGGGTGATCATATAACACCTGTTTGCAACTATTTAAGCAAATGAGACTTTTCCTGGGAGAACATCACTACTATAGATTCTAGAAAAACATGCTGCACAGCCTTACATATAAATGATTTTTAAAATTCTTCCTAGCAAAAATTTATTTATCAACATCTACACATTACATGTATTAAATATGATATTCCAAAAGCTTCAACAATACAGGAATAATCTCCTATTTTATCTTCCTAGCAACCAGTTTGCTCAAACTTTCTAGTATGGTTGGGGTTTTGTTTTCCTTACAATTATACCACAACTTTGAGGCATGATCAGTTTCTTTTCTATAGCATTATATTGTTACACAAACGTTACCCTATGAACTGAATGCAGACTTCAAGATTCTTCATACAGCAGACAAGGAATTGTGTTAGCTAAACTAGGTTTGTCTTCTAATAACTGGCTATCTCAAGGTAAAGGTGCTATGTCGTATCAGGAGAAAGACAAGCAATGGAAGGGATATGCACTGTTTAATTTGACGGTGGCTGTAGTTGGTAGACCATATTACATTAAGTGGGACTTGCACCAAGTTATGATGGGATTAGAGTTTAGGCAGAGTCTTAAATATGCCATGCTGTTCTGTATGATAACTTGGTTATATTCTATTAATGCTGTCATTCCATGGGAGTAATTAAGTCCTCCCTGGGAATTTAGACTTAGGTCCTCCTATATTTTTCAGTATACTAGGTAACAAGTTTTTGCAACAATTTTAGTCAATTTTAATGGTTTCTGTTTCTTTGCAAGTGAGTCCAATGTTTATCAAGTTTTCTTTAAACTATTTTTGGTAGGTTTTAATGGATCTATCTCTCTTTTCCAGGTGGTATCCAACAAATGGCAGTTCTCAGGTAATAGTTATCCAGCAGATACAAAATGTCCACCAATTGCAATTCCTCACAATGTCTTGTAATCTGAACGAGTCACTTCCTAAAATCTCATTGTTACAATGAATGTTTTGGTAACTGACAACAAAGATTTTTCATGAGCAACATAGGTAGAATACTGAGCTTTTGTGTTATCAAGTTTTGCTTGCATATATTGCTACTAAGACATGTTGTTGCATTGTTTATTTAGACCAGACTGGTGCAGAGATTGGTTATGCTTTTCTTTGTAATTAATGTTGGTTCTCAATGTCTCCGTCCTTTCATAGTGCAACTGTCTACATAGGCAAATCTCTCTAATTCCTCAGTGGGTTTGTGTCCAACAACCAACTGCAAGCTACCTTGGACACTTCCAATTTGCATGACTTTCATTTTGTTCTTATTTATCCTCAGGGTGATTTTACCAACCTCTATTTTCAAACTGGCAATCATGTCCTATGAACATTTCCAGGTTTCTGCCAGAAGTGCAATTTCACCTGCAAAATCCAAACCTTTAAGTCCTGAGTAATCTTTTCAAGGATACTTACATTTGTCATACTCATAGCCTTTCTCATTATGAAGTTTACCATCAAAAGGACTAAAACTATGAATATGAAACCTTGTCAAAGCCCACTATTAAGATTAAATAAATATGTAATACCGCTATTAGTTCCCATAAGCACTTCAAATTCAAATAGACTGTAGTTGTGCATATACTACACTTCCCACAATGCAGTACTTAGCTTTACAACGTGCTGAATAAAGCTTTTTACAAAATTTAAAGGAAACATTGTGCAGACATTTAGGAATAAAATCTATTACTTATTTTTATATTTTAAAAAGATTTTACCTGTCTGAGTTCATCAGCCATGAAGAAGGAAGGTGCATTAGCTTTTGGTTGCATATAAGCAACGTGAGGTGCAGTTGGAGGGTAAATGTGATAATTTGGGAATACCTATTGAAAGTCAGTTAGGAAACAGATAACTTTCAGAAGTTGAAAAATCAACAGACTTTAAAAACTGTCTTAATACATTCAAGGAAGCACATGAGCTTCTTAGATACTATACAGCCTATTATAGGCTTGAACTTATACTGTACTGAGCAGCTAATTCTAGCAACTTCATTCTAACATACTGTTACCATTCATTCACTATAGTTTCTCTAAATTAACTTGGCTATTTCAGACTACAAATCTTATTTTTTTATTAACATTTCACAGATTTGCTTAGTCTTTTTGCTCTATTACTTAGAAAAACATTAATTTTAAAAAAATTAAAAACCCACACGTTCAGCAATGTAATTTTAATTAAAACGTTGATGCCACTTTAGCTTGTATTTAACATTTTATATTGTAAAGTAACTCTCTTACTAAAGAGGTTTTTTATATATGACAATGAGATTAATAACTGAAGGTTTTCTATTTTGAGTTAAGGCAAGCATCACATTTTATCATATAAGGATATTTATTAATCACTTAACAGTTCATAAAATTTTGTTGTTACCAGCTGTTCAAATTCTATTTTGGACAAATCCTCTCATTCCAGAGAACAAATCAAATTCTTTGAGAAGCTAGCTACCCTTAAAATACAAAAGTCTTCTAGGCAAATGTGTAGTATCTTCTAGGCAAACTTGAGGCATCAGGTAGCCCCGTATCTAAAAAATAGCCAACTCTCCCTGTAAATTCCACTTACTAAGGAGCATTTCTAATGAAAATACAGAAATACTTTCCGTACACTTTGATGACATCTAGCTATTAACATCTGTTCCAATTGGCAACAGCTCTTAAAAATTTCACTGATACCTTATCCCTTGCCACCAGAGCTCTGCCACTGAGCTATATCTTCTTCCCATCTGTTCTTGGGGATAAGAACTGTACAAAAATTATAGCCTATGCAAAAAGGTAAAAGGCTACTTTGGGAGGAAGCTATAATAACTGTTTACCATGATAACAGTGGCTTACCATGCCAAGAATTAACTCAAAGCTAACATAGGTTGTCATATCTGAGTGCATGTAATATCTCCTTTATAAAATATGAAGAGATAATTTAACTATGAAGAAGGGACATTTAATAGCAACTAAATAATGAAAATAACAGTAAATAATTTTTTACTGACAAGTATCTTCACAACTGAAACTAAATCTTACCATTCCAGTTGGAGGTGCTGGAGTTGTGTCAGTATAGAAATAGGTTGTTCCACCCACAGTTTCTTTCTGAATCACTTGGCCAGTTGTGGGGGGCTGTGAGACAGCATTAGTAACTGGTGTAGAGGCACTAGTAGGCACCATATAATTTGCTGGGTTTGGAGTGTGACTTCTTCGTCTAGGAGCAGGAGATGTGTGAGGAGTGATTTTAGGAGAATGAAGGGGTGAAGATCCTGCTGACAGTGACATTCCTTGTGCAAATAAAAAGGGAAAAAAGCCTTGCTGATAAACCAGGGATATGTTCCAGCACAAACTCTAAAGCTTAAAAAATTACAAATTCTCTTACAGATCAGAAAAAAGAACTTTGGAACAAGGTGTCTGAAAATGTTCCCAACCTCAGCCTATATTCAGTCTTCAAATAAAATTGTTAAAAGATATCATGTAGGTTGATTGACACGACCTCAAGGTTGCATATTGAAATCAATGCATCAGCCTATCATAAATCGAGTGATCTGCAAAACTCGCCAATTTAGGAACATTCCATTGCAGACAACTCCATAAAATTATTTTCTCCTCCCTCCATATTATATTAATCCTCTAAAATGACAACAACTAGATTTGATATAGTCTGGAGGAAGAACAGAACATTCCAGCATTGTCTGAAGTGCATTATTCTGTCATCAATAAGTTTTCTCATTCACCGTATAACCCATAAGAAAATGAAATATCTTTATTATAGGAAATATGACAATATAAGTGGGAAATACGACAAAGTTAAACAAATAAAAACTAGCATAAGTTTACCGACCTCTGATATTTTGTATTCAATATTATTAGGCATTGTCTTTAAGGAAAAACAATTTGGTAGAACAATCATTTTTATGAATAAAATTTTGTTTTTATCCATGTCTATGACATGGATAATGTCTATGACATTTAATGTCTATGACATAAAAAAAAACTCTGACCCTGCATAACAATTAATGAAGAATGCTAAGTAAAGATTCCCTAGGCTATGCAAAACAATGAATGTAATCATCATCCCTCAGATCGATTTAAATGGTAACTTTCTTCCAGGGAAATTTTATATTTTCAGAACAATTTCTCAAGGTTAAAGATTCAGGTTTAATTTTATTTCTCTAACATTGTAACTACTCCCTTTAAAGGAAATTGTTTTAAAATAAATTCCTTTCCAAATATCAACATTTATTTATTCATCTAATTTCTAGATTGTTTTATCCAGCTTTTATTATTTTATATCAACTCAAGGCAATGAACATATATAGTTATTATTTATTAAACACCTTTATATGACCACCCACTCATGCACAGTGATTCCAGCAGCTTACAATAAATTCCATAACATAAAAATCCATCCATCTATCCATCCATTCCTTCTCTTCCTATTTTCCCCTTGTTGTGAAGTGTTGGAATGAGAAAGCATGGCTGGCTCAAAATCACCCAACTGGCGTACTGCTGAGTCCCGAAACCAACTTTCAAAAAAATTGAATTTATCTACAGCTATAGATATCTGCATAGAACAACTACACAGGAATCTTATTAAGTAAGATCTACTTTCAAGAGGTTTTAGCCCAGCAGATCTCATGCACCATGTGATTCCAAGTCCAACCTTACCAAAGTAAAAGACAGCTAATTAGATTCTATACATTTTGTAGTCAAAAGTATTTAACTCTAGAAGCATAAACGATCTGACCAAAGGAAAGAAAGTCTCTCTCTCTCTCTCTCTCCTTTGACCCCAATATAGGATGTAGGAACTAATCACAAGATTTTATTCAAACCTCAATTCAGTAATTCATTTTGGAATTATTTGAAATCTTAATACAACTTAGCTTTTGAATCAGAATCTCGATTCAGACATTTGAAGTTTCCGAACTCCTATTTATTTAGTTATAAAATCTACAAAATTTTGAAAGGACAGTTGATAGAGATAGAGATTTTGGTTGAGTATAATTTATTTTCAAGCTATTCTAACTTTAATATGAAAGTCAGGAACAGTGAAGAGCATTTACTGTCAAAAACAAAACAAAATGAACATCAATGATTTTGTAATCAAGCATCCCAAAATCCTGACTTTTCATTGTTTTGCTCNTGTACAGGTTTGTGCCCCCGGCCATTACTTTAGGAAAAATAATAACTTATTTTTTATTGCCTAGAAAATTTTAAAATGCATAACTTACTAATGCCAAATAATGACAAGAAACCTTTAAGAATTACTCTTATAACAAAGCAATTTGTATAAGGTTGCAAAGAGATTAGAACTACATGAAGTTACAATTTGCATAGCCAAGATTTATTATATCAATCAATTCCTAAGGTACAATAAAATAAATTAGTTACTACTACTTAACAACTTACATGTGCTATATTTTAATAAAAAGGTAAACAAATTACTCTGAACTTACCTGGAGCTAACCCAGGATTTGCAGGATTTCCCATGGAGGGATGAGAGAACAAGGCTTGAGAGAAGGCAGATATATTGGAGTGAGACATATTACCAAGTCGGGAGTTTGATCCTCCTTTAGGAATAAACTCACTTGCAGTGGGATTTGGCGTCTGTTTAAAAATCAGGATATATTATATGTTAAATGTGAAGACATGTTTGTTTACTAATTAAATCAGTGGAATTAAAACCCCAAAATCTAATATTTCAAGTTTCAGCAGACAATTAAGAATAATAGGGTCCGAAGACTAAAATTACTTTAGTGAAGTTAATGTGGACTTTTTATGCTATCCCCTTTTAATTGTAATTGGTCTCTAAACATAACATTTTCAAAACTGCTTGATTTGTAGTATTACATGACAAGAGAAGAAGAAAAAAAAAGAAAACATTCAATTAAGGTAGGCATTTTCATCCCAACTGAAACAAAGTACTCTTTTACCATAAGAAGTCTGTCGAAATACAAATCTCCATATAACTCTATAATTTAAGAGCTGCAAATCTGCAATACACATGGGTCAATTATATTTCAGCAATTGTCAGCTTTATCATTATGCTGATGGTACCCTGTTCATATAAAGAGATATTTTAGAAAACCAGACTATAGAATTATTTCAAAAACCTTATTTTGGTTAGTTATTATAATTTGATTTATGGTCAAAAATCAGTTATCAATTACATTTTATTCATGATCTAAACAAAAAAAACAGAAGCACTAAAACTTAAAAACAATATAAAATATAAAAGACTTAAAATAATAGAACATAGCAATCAATATATATAAATTAAATAACAAAGAAGCAATTATATTCACCCCACAACATCATTCGTTGTAAATGCCAGTTTGAATCTTGATGTGGTTATATAATTCAGTACCAAATGCTGGACGAATTAGAATAGCTCAACAAAACATTTTTTGGATAGCATGTTCAGAATGCAGTTATTAGTTTCTTGGCTAAAATACTATATTTAATAATACAACTATTATTATCACACTTAAAAAGGTAAAATGAATTATAATCATAGTAAGGTGTATTAACATATAGCCGAATACTAAATATTTATTTTTTTATTTGCTTTTTTTATCCAGGTTCAATAAATGAGATTTTCCCCACCTTTTTTGAAAAAAATATTTGTGCATTTCAGGCTATTATCTAATTATAGTGAAACTTCAGGTTTTCCTGATAAGATTTCTTAAGACATTTTAATTTACTATATACTACTAAAACACTCCTGTTCGTCTATTTGTAACATTCAACTGGGCAAAACTGTGCATGATAGGATAACAATTTTTGAATCAATGTACCTCAGATGAACTAATTTAAAGAATGTGTCAAAAATCTGGAACCCATTAGTCCCATAGGATTGGCAAGCCAGCAGGAATCCAGAAGTCACACCTGCTCCCACAGCATTTTTGCCCATCCTTGCTCGTTCTATTTCTCAGTTTAGGTACAAAAATTGGTCTGATGAGCCAACAGGCCCTGGGTTGTCTAGTTGTTATTACTATTAAAAACTGCATATGTTGTCTTTTCGTAAAATAAAACCAAACTAATAAAATAATCAAAAAGTCACCACACTGCTGAGAAGTGACACAATTTAATAAAGTGCAGAAAAAGTTACAATAATGGAGGCCTTTGAGAGGAGGAGTGTGAATCACTGTGATAAGTCTCAAATTTTGTGATACTGCAACTGCATACATGAATTAGTGTGATGCCCTTGTGAATAAAGCTAATAATTTCACTGAAGATAGGAATGGAAATAAATATGATACCTTTCACAAGATATATAGATTTCATCATAATTACATTAGGGTTATTTTTCATCAACACTACCCTTAAATGTCTTTAGCTGTTCTCTTATTACCTCAAGTTGTCCTCGATTTGAAAACCCATACATTTAAAATAATGGATACAACTGCTGAAGTTCTTTAATTAACATGTACTTGCCTGAAGTCACTAACCAATAAGAAACTATCTGCCACCCGAAGTATCCCAACTTTATTTATCTCTCAAAACTCATTCTAGGCTTTGCTCCCTTTTTTCTATAGCCAAGCCTAACTCAAAATGCAATGTGGTTTCACAGTACTACAACTTAAGAGCTGACCAAATTTAAAAAAAAAATTAAATGAAAAATCACTGCCCCCAGAGTTCCTGGTATAACCTTAGTTTAATAAACAGTGATTTTGCTGTCTACTTTTCTTAATAATGTTTAAAAAATCTTGTCACATCTGAAATGTTATAGCATTTTATTGTGCCATAATCTACAAGACACAGTATTAATTGCAACAGTTATTACCACTTCTTGAGCATTACAGAGTAAGTTTATCGATGAGATGGGCAGCATATAATTTGAATTAATTAGTTAATTAATTAATGAAACTTTTACAAGACTAATAGTCTACTCCGGTGATGGCTAACCTTTTCGGCACCAAGTGCCCAAAGCACACATCCCAAAATGCAACATGCATGCGTACCCAGCACATGCACCCTGCTCCCGCAAATGGTGTGTGACCCCCGTACGTGTGCATCCTGCTCCCTGCGCATGTGTGCATGACCCCCCACATGGGCGCCCTGCCCCCACGCACACACCCCGCATGCACGGCAGACCTGAAGATCAGCTGGCTGGTGGGAAGTGTGCGCGCACGCATGCATGGCGGAGCTGAGTTGGGGCGACAGCTCGTGTGCCCAGAAACAGCACTCTGCGTGCAACCTCTGGCACACATGCCATAGGTTCGCCATCGGGGGTCTACTCTATATCTTTATATGCATCATTCACCTTTGTAGGTATGTTGTCTTTGTGTCTTTTCATAAATAAACACAGCATTTTTACAGAGTATCCAAATCCAGTATTTTTCTTGCCTAAAATTTTGACATAACAAGATGACATAATACATTTCCCCCATCACTGGAAACCATCATACTTAGTTTTAATGAAGTATCGTGACACAAGCAATTGTTATTTTCAAATACAACAACTCTTAGAAACAATTGTTAATCTTGTACAAATATGTGAAAAGTAAAAGGTAAAATGGACAAAAATCTACCTTTTAAAATGCAGTAATGAAAACAGCTCAAACATGAAACATGGAAAATATGATAAAATATGATAGCAACACACAACGGAATCAAGACCCAACTTACATCTCATTTATAAAACTTTCCTGACTTTATGCACAAAATATTAAGCATAATATAGTCCTGATCAGAATATATTAAGAGAAAGCGAGTTGATTAAAGTTATTCACATAGTGATTTCCCTGTAACTTTTACATCTCATTTTCCAGAATAGCTAGGGCACAAGTTATCGTAGTAACAAAAAAAGAGCTTGTGCTTCTCTTATGATTCTCAGAACTATACTTTTGCTCCTTATATATTAAATTAGGTGCAGTTTACTTGCCACCCTTTTTCTACCATATAAAGAAATCAAAAGAATCATAAAAATTGAATGGGACACTTTCATAAAAATGGGATGAGCAGAGTTTTCCAGTGCCATAAACTTTCAATCTGCATAATATGCACTGTACACCTTAGTCTTTGATAAGCTTACACTTCAGACCCACTACAGACCAGTTGCTCTGACAACTGTAGTTACGAAAATCTTTGAAAGGTTAGTGCTGGCCCATCTGAAAATCATCACGGATCTGCTGCTACTCCTTGCAGTTTGTCTACCATGCAAATAGATCGTAGATGATGCTATTGTCAAGGCACTGCAGTACATCTTACAACATCTTGAATCCCAAAAGACCTATGCAAGGGTCCTATTTGTAGACTTCAGCTTGGCATTCAGTACCACCATTCCAAAAAATTTTCACTCTAAATTGACTATGCCTGTCCACACTTGTAGGTGGATTATAAGCTTTCTGACAGATAGAAAGCAGCAGATGAAGCTAGGTAAAATCAGACTGAATATTCATTCAATTAGTACAGGGCCCTCCCAGGGCTGTATGCTCTCTCCATTACTCTTTTCCATTTATCCCAATTATTGCATCTCTAAGGATTCTTCTGTTAAAGTACTGAAGTTTGCACATACAACAGTTATTGGTCTCATTCGACACAGTGATGGGTCTGCATCATTCAAGATGGAAAGTTGAACAATTGCCCCTGTGCTGCAATCAGAACAACCTAAAGCTGAACACACTTAAAACTGTAGAGTTGAAAGTGGATTTTAGGAGGAGCCCTCCTATTCTACCACATCTTACTATATTAGACAACACAGTACCAATAATAGAGATTTTCAAATTTCTGGGTTCTATAATCATCCAGGACTTGAAATGGACACCTAACATTAAAACCATCATTAAAAAGGCACAACAAAGGATGTTCTTCCTATGTCAATTCAGAAAGTTCAGACTGCCCAAGGAGCTGTTGATACAGTTCTACAGTGGAATTATTGAGTCTGTAATTTGTATTTCTATAACTGTCTGGTTTGGTACAGTAAACAGGACACATACATACTACAACAGATAGTTAGGACTGCAGAAAAAGAACTATTGCAACCAGCCTGCCTTCCATTAAGGACCTATATACTACACAAGCCAGAAAGAGGGCTGAGAAAATATTTACAGACCCCCTCACATCCTAGACATAAACTGTTTCAACTCCTCCTCTCAGGACACCATGCCAAAACAACTAGACACAGAGACAATTTTTTTCTTCATGCCATCATTCTACTGATTACCTAATTACCACAGTGCTGTCTTATGTCTATGTCTATCTACCCATGTAGTAAGGTTGTTTTACCATTATCCTTCTCATCTTTTCTACTACCTTTTCCTATTGGTATCCTATGATTGTAATACTTTGTTGTTTGTATGTACACTGAGAGCTAATACACAGGAGACAAACTCCTTGTGTGTCCCATCACATCTGGCCAATAAAGCATTCTTAAATATTCTAAACTTGCAGAGGGGAAGATTATATACATCCAGTCACTAACATCCTTCCTTAAAATGCCTCTAGAGGTGTAAAATTAGCATGCCTTTGTGTAATATTAAAATTCATCTGGTTAACTGAAAACACATTCTTCTTCTTTCATATAAATCAAACCGCCTTCCTGTGCTGGTATGGTTGCCTCCTCCTCATGTCCCTTGTTATCCCCATCTGCAATACTAACTAATCGGTGACTAATATTTGCATGCTATATATTTTTGTTATTCAGGCAAAACCTATTCCTCCTTTGCATATTACAGATTTTATTTTACAGTACAGAACATTAACCCCACTATTTCCTTAAACAGCATTTAATTATACACAAAATATAAGAACAGAATTTTTCTCTTCATATAGACTTTTGAATTATCCTTTTCCATATGGAATACTATAACAGTAGCTAAAGATTCTGAGTGAAAAAAGGGGTCTTGAAGGATCTGAATTTTCTATTATGCCCTTATGCGGACAGAAACCGGATTTTAGTTTTTTTAAAAAAAATTGCAACTATTTTACATGGTTTATGCTATCATATTAATTGTGACTATATTCAATAATTTTACGATTTCAGCTTGAACTATACTGAAATACCTCAATTGATCAATAAGCTAATTCTTAATAAATACTAAAATAATTACATTAGTTATCAATTGATTCATTCCTTTCTCTCTTTCAACTGTATTGACTGAAAAAGAAAATAACAATGTTTAAAAGAAAAAGATTGTGGGCTTTTTGTTTTTGTATTCCTCTGGTCCAGAAACCAAAGGCATTATTTTAGCAAACCATTTAAGCATTTCTTAAAGGAAAGATCAAGGGGTCACAACCTGGCTCTTTTCAAACAGTTTCATGTCCTCTAACAAGCATACGTAGTGGACGGAATTTGTTGAAATTGTAACCTGAAACTCATAAAGGGCAGTTTCACATAAAAACAGCTATCCATTAGTGAGATCACCAAGTTATGTTGGACCAGTTACCTCCCTTCAACTTGATATACCTCACTGGGCTATTATTGAGGAGAGGGTGTGCCACTCTGAGCTATGTATATAGCTTTTGAGCGTCTGCAAAGGTGAGAAACAGAAACGTTAACATTTAATTTTCTAAAACAAATACATCACAGTTTGGCTATTGTATTTTTTCACATTCTATTAAGCAATGAATGAAAGAGTATTATTATACTGAAATACAGCATTGCAAGCCCTCATCCATGTATAAAATTGATTGTCTGACAGGAAAAAAAAACCATAACCTTCTGTGGGCTAAATGTCTATGGAGATTCTCAAGCATCCTAGTCATGATTGTCCCAAAGATACTTTTTCCAAAAGGCAACTGAACTTTTTTCTTTGCAAATGTTTGCTCCTCATCCAATAAGCTTCTTCAATTCTCTGAAAGAGAAGTGAATTAAAAAAAAAAAACAAGCAAGTCCAGTTACCTTTTGGAAAAAGCATCTTTGGGTATTGCAGTGGGCTGATTTTTTTTCTGTAAAATCATTTGAAGTCTTATAGCAACTAGTCCTTGCACATGCAGAACAGATTCTCTGGGCTGAGATCTGTATCAGAAAAATAAGAAATGTGGTAAGACAAATAGAAAGCCATTCTTGCTTATTGAATAACAAAAGTTCTAATCCTGTTAACATTTACAAGCCAAAACTATAAGCATTATCTACTGAATACAGCCTCAACTTCTTGAACTGAAAGAAGTGTGTATACAGGTCAAGTCATTAAGGAACAACAAAATTTACCACACCCTCATTAAGCAACAATCTACATTAAATTCACATTTTTTAAAATTCACATTTATATGCCGCCNATTACCAAGCGGCATTCTTACAAAGTCAGCTT
>AZIM01000346.1:1540272-1555420 GCA_000516915.1 Ophiophagus hannah | reverse complement strand
CTACCCCGAGAGGATGGAAGGCTGAGTCATTAAAGTTTCCTCTTGAACTATAAAAAAAGCTGTAAGATCTATCCAAAACCGAAGTTATATTTTGCTTCTCCCAAGTGATAAATGAATGGTGATATTGTTATGTGCTATAATAATAGAAGATATACGATATGTGCTGTTGTTATATGATTGTTGTTATATGATGAAAAATATATATATTGTTATATTATAAAATATGATAAATAGTTTATATCTTCCAAAGCCAAGACTATGAAATGTTCTAGATTCAAGAAGACAAGCCTGCCTACTCAACTGAAGAAATTATTACAATGAAAATAATTCAGAGTAATTTATTTAATCACTGAATTCTCAACCATTCTGACATTCTACTATTCCACCTCTTCTGTTTGAAGCAAATATTGAACTATCAAATTAAAACTAAGATTCTTTCCAAATCCCTCAAAAATCTCTCTCTTTTTAAGATGCAAAATAATATGCTTTTGTGAAACATTAACTTCTTAGTTAGTAGCACCTCTCCAGGCATAAAATGCATCCTTTTGCGATTGTAATTGCTACATAAAATACTGCAAAAGTAATGCAGACTACTGCCATTGAACTTCTTATTTACATGCTAATTTTGTATATTATATTCATAGTTTGTGTTTTTACATTAGAGGTAAATTCATACATTTTTTGTTCTGCTGCAATAGCAATAGCACTTAGACTAATATACCACTTCACAGTGCTTTACAGCTCTCTCTAAATGGTTTACAGAGTCAGCATACTGCCCTCGACAATCTGGGTCCTCATTTTACCAACCTTGGAAGGATGAGTCAACTTTGAGCCGGTCAGAATTGAACTCCTGAAGTGAGCAGTGAGTTAGTCTGCAGTACTGCTTTCTAACCAGTGTGCATCATGGCTCTTATGATTCTGTTCTGCAGCAGCAGCATACATATCTAGACCCTCATGCATTAACTTTCAAGTATGATATTATTATACTTTTTGTTGCTGTTACCTCGAGAAGACTATGATCTGGAAAGGCTGCTAAGAGCAGAACGTCTCAAAGATTTTTTCCCCTTTTATTAGCACTATTATTAGTGCAGTAAAAGTTATTGAAAGCAAAGCAGACATGATAAACCGACCAGCCCAGGAACTAAACTTTTTAGAGAAATCATACCAGTCCTGAATAAGTGAGTTTTGCACATTCCTATAAATCTATTATAATAAGACAAAACTGAAACAGGATATTAAATTTGAAGAGAATTTGTTTCTCCATACCTGTTTGATGAAAAATATATTGGCATTTTGCATGATTTCTCTTTTCTAAGGGCTTGATTTTTTTTAAAAAAGATTTTTTACTATTACAACTTACTAACCATTGTATTAGTAGTTATGAAGTAGGTAATCTGGATAATTTACTGAGTTCTATTATAGTTTAGCTACTATTGATTGGAGACAGCAAAGAAACAAAGGGTGGCAATGAATATCCTATACCATGTTGCACCTACCAGGAATTCTGGCTTCTCCTCACTATAAGCCAGACAAGGACATCTAAAATAAACAGTATATTAACATCGTTTTATTAACATTCTTCCTAAATGATTATTAATTTTTACTAGAATATCATCAAATTTTTTAAAAAATGGCATGTGACTTCTATGGGTATTTAAATTATATTATTCTTACCAAACTAACAGACATTAGTTGAGACATTAAGAAACTCATTCATATTTGTTCATTTATCTGTGAAGATTTTGATCAAATTTCAATCCCACTGCATGTACCTGACCTCAGCATCTTCCAAAAATAAGAGAGTACCCCAAATTAATTAAAGTGACTAGGAAAAAGTAATTTTACCTGTAAATTGTTTTCTGTGACTCTGTTCCACCAAACCATATTGATGGGTACTCCTGTTTTACACCTGTCAGCCAAGCAGCCAATAGAGTTCTTTGATTTCCGTGCCTTTGATCCCACAGGAACTATCCTCTCTTCCAGCATCCCCAGTCGATACTTTCTTGGCTATGGAAAAGAAGGAAAAAAACCAGGGCACTCCCAGTATCCCTTAGATAGATATCTTTGGTTTGATTGGTGGAATAGGAAACAATTTGCAAGTAAAATTTCTAAGATGGTTTGCTTCCATATTAACTGCTATGACTTATAAAAGAAAGTTCACAGGGCAAGTATCAGCAAAAACTGTACAACCTGTAACATAATTGATGTATCTACTCAATGTAAGACTCATTGAATTCCAAGAAACTATATTCAGGATGTATCATTTGCAAGGCCTAATTTAAAGAAGTGGAGCTTCCTTCTCATAATATTCTTACAAAATAAAGTATCATTATTAGCATGCTTTGCTTTTCATATACTTTTAACCAGGACCATGATTTTTAAAAAATCATGAAATCCTGAAAGTTTCCAGAATTGAAAAAGGCATTCAAATAAAACATCTTTACATTCTGTAACAATTTAAGGACATTTGAAATTTAAAAGCCCATGGATAAACTTTTTTTAAAAAATACAAAACTGTCCATTTTTGCAAACATAGCTTTCAATCAATTCTAAAAATTAACACAATATCTTATTACATCGATTTCTGCTAGCAGATAACATTCTGGTAAGCAAACACTGGTAAATTTAGAATCATACTTTTAAATATGCATATATGATATCAAATAATGCTTTGGAATTGAATTATAATTCACTGTGCAAAAATAATAAAATGTAAGATCTAATCTGAAAGTAAAGTGTCAATCATAAAATTATCATACTTTTAAAAATTAGCCAGGATTAATAAAGCTTGAATTTTCAATGTGTAACATTCAGTTAGCCAATTCCAATCCTAAGCCATATCAACATTATTTTACAAAAATGTAGGGAGTAAAGAAATATATTTATAGCATACCTTTCTTTAGAACCAAATCTAGATGTTTGTGAAATAAAATGCAGGTCTTCTGTCGAGTAATGCTAAGGCTTACACAGCATATAATAACATAAAAGTAACTGAAGGTTAAATCAAGGAGAGCCTATTCTAAATGAAAAGAAATTGCAAAATGGCATAATACAAAGGGCTGGATGTAATTTCATGGTACCTCCTTAATCTTAATTCTGGCTCTCTAGAATGTAGTAGAATAAATTGCTAGTACATATTGCTAGAATAAAAATAAAAAGGAATCATAAAACTAAAATCAATCATATGCAAAAATACTAGGGAGAAGGACAGATACAAAGATCTCACTGCTACTAATATAATAAAAAGTAATGGTTTATTAGTTTATTGTATTGGTTCGAGAAGAGATTCAGGTGCACTCCATTCTTAACAGACAAGGGTAAGCTCTCAAACAATTCTATTGCACAAGTAGATTTGATTAATGATGAAGTTACCTAGAAACTAAATTCTTGGTACCAGGAAAGATAACTTGAATTTAAAATAAATAAATAAATAGTGAACTTAAAACTGTCTATATTACCCATCCATATAATACCCAGAAACATTTATGGCACCAGAAAAATTCCATATTCATCTAGCACCCAGGTGCTTTTTGATCATTCCTCGCTCATTGATGTAATTTCAGAGTGACTACTCATATTTGAAATACAGACAAGCCCTAAATAAATGATGCTTCTTTTTCTTTTAAGATTCTTCTGGGTAACAAAAAAGACCCGGAGCAACTTCAGTTTATCCACTTCTTTATCAGCTTTACTCAGTAAAGATGTATACATCCATCCTATCATTATTTAGAAAAAATAAATATTTTGGTGTTCGAATTTGTTCACGCATAAAGTAAAGGAATTAAAGCCCAAAGGTTTTTCCTTCTAAAAACCCTTCCCCCATTATTGTGTATCTGTCCATGTATATGCAAACAGACTCATATACACAATATGCCTCCAAACGTATTGATGCATAATGCAGTATATCAAACCCTGTATGCATTTATTAAATTTGTCTCTGCTATAGCCTTGCAGTCAGTACTGTATTCTGATGATAACAAAAGGGATACCATGGCTTTCGTGAATCCAAATGTACAATTTTTACCAGCTAATAGTTGGAAAATAGGCCAGGAATGCATGAATAATTTATGATAAAGAATAGAAGTGGAAAATTTCCAGTTCTCAAAAAAAAAGAATGGCAAAAAAACAAAGCATTTTTCTATTTTGTACCCCATAACAGTACATGTTCTATGATTTAAGTAATGATAATTATTTACATACATTACCCCCATACATTATATATGGCAAAATTTAGCCTTATATTAAAAANACTTAGCAATACCATACTAATTTTATTACAGAAATTAAACATGTTGTGTCATTCTAGGCACACAAGTTAGTGTAATTCTTGTATCACAGACTTCATTTTAGAATATTAGGAAGAATTTCAGAAAATATATCACCATATTATTTATTGATATTGACTTCCTACTCAACATCTGATACTGGGCAGTGACCAGCAGGTGTTTTTTTAAAGCCTAATAAAAATTAAAACACTTTATATTAGAGCAGCACTCATACTCACATTATCATTAGCTTATATTTAAGACTTATCAAGTAAATATATAACAACTTTAATTGAAAGAAAAGAGTTTAAATCTGGCTGCTTATATGGGCATAAGTTGCTCCTATCTTAAAGAATATAAATAAAAAATTACCATATTGTATGATATAAAATTTCATTTTATTTTATTAATTTGTGAGCCCATGAATAAAGGTTAGAGTATAATACTCTGAATTAAGTGTAAAATTCAATTCAACTACAACAATTTATATCACAATGCAAGAAAGCATATCAACAATAGCATCTGATTTAAAGGATATGCATTTTAAGTTCAGCAGCATATTTGCTTTCCTATATGTAGAAACTGAAACTATATTCATATTAAATTTATAAATTCAATTTTACTTGTGGAAATATCTGCCTATGCTAAAGCAAACAAAAAATTGTTCTTCAGAATTAGTTTTACTTAAAATATATTCTCAGTCAGGCAGTCCTTTATGAAATTTCATTTTATATCATAAAGACAAGGACAGTTTAAAATCCTGTCTTATAACTATCTTATACTATGTTTTTTCTGAAGCTAAAAATATAGGGAAGTATAAAAATATAACCTTCCCATTTATTCTTCCTTTCAAAATTACATTCTCAACCACTCATTCATCAACTTAAAAAGCAAGGTGTACCTTGAACAAGCAATTCTGTATAGGGAAAAAAACAAAATTGAGTGACATAAATAGCTGTTCTTCACTTTTTCAAATCTGCAGTGTTTTTATAAAAAAAGAATACAATCCATCAGAGCAAGCTAACATGAAAGCGTAATTGTCTAGGCTGCTTATTATTAACTGCTTATTATTAAATTTTGAGAAAATTATATTAATAACTGTTGAGTTATGTTTGTCTCTTCACAGCCTTCATTTGCCTAAATTATAACTGAAGGTTCAGACTGAACTAGAAATTCAATTTCTGTTAGAATTCAGTAACCCAACTGATGTCCAGATTTATCCATATTTTTAGTCATTTGCCAAACAGATTACAGATATGTTAGAATTGAAAATGGACAAGACACACTGATATTACATTTAAATATGATAAACACTGGAAAAATTTCAAATAAACTTGTAGAATAGCAGAATGCTTGTGGTTAATCATACTTTTTTGAGACATCATCTGAAAATTCACATATATGGATTCTATGCTAGTGCAAACATGTATCTATTACAATTAACTTCTATAATAATATTTCCTTCCTTATAATATAGGCGCTAAAGGGTATGTTGCTTATTTTTGCTGGCTCTTAAAAATGATATCAAAATTATGGAAGGACAGTAATAAAACAGAGATAGGGAAAAAGGCAAGGCAACACTCTTATCAAATAATAAATGAAACTTTGGATGATCTCTAATATGAAATCCTCATTTTGCTGAGTTTTGGGATTTGTGAAAGTGAGTAGATAAGAAGAAATAATGAGATGAACTATGATTAGCTTGTCAGCAGAATGTTAAGAAGACGCAACAGCACTGTTCTTGTTTTGGCCATTATTGTGTTAATTAATGAAACTGGATAAACACACACAGTGTGGATCCTATCCAAAGAAGCCCACACATTCTGAAATCAGGATATAGACAGGGTTTGTTGAGTCTGTCGGTAGAAAAAAACTAATACCGAGGATTTAAATATCATTATTGTTATGAAGAAATGGAAAAACTCTTAAAAAGTGCCTTAATGTAGCTTCCTAACATTGAAGGTCATTTATAATCATGCACTACACAGAAGGTTTAAAACTGCTGTCATGACCTTTGGCAAGTTGAGATTTTTTTTATTTAGCCACTCATTATTTTCATCTGTTGTAAACAAGATAGAAGTACGTTCATTCTCCTGAATCTTCAATTCTAAACTTATTACAAGGTTTGAGGACTGTTTGTTCCAAGAGGCAAAAATATTCTTTAAAAGGGTCAAAAGCACACTTATCAGTTTAGAAAAAGCAGCACCAATTGTAAGTGTTAAAACGGAACATCCTACATCTGTTAATCTGACTTGACTTCCAAACCTGACAATACATCTGCTCTAGATAAAAACATTATTCCTTGATGTCTGGTCCCATCCCTCTTAACTGTTTATAAGGTGCTAAAACCTATTTTAATTTAGTAGGCATTTAATCCATTGCAAAGATATGAAAGTAGCTATTTAATTTATGGCTATACAAACATTTTAATGGTACATTCTGTTCTTGTACACCAAGCAGAGTTTTTGTAGATTGGAATACTACATAAATGCTTTTTTAAAAAATATAACTGAAAATGCAAAGGATCTGCAAGCCCAAGTACTAAAAGTCAAAGAACCCCAAAATGGGACTAAAATTAAACACAAATTAATGGCCAGCCTTAGAATTGACCATGAAGACTCTGAAGCAGTGGATAGCTTCAGCAGTGGATATAAACAGCAAAAGAACAAGCAGTCAAGAAATATGTCACAGACTAGTACTTAGTAGAGTAACCATAAAAACTTTGGAAAAAATATTCAACTGCCATTATTATGTCTATATCTACAAAGATCAGAATTGTACAAGCCGTGCTATTCCCTGTGGCACTCTGTGGAAGCAAAAAATCGGGTTTTAAAGAAGCACGATAGGAAAAATATTGATGTCTTTAAACTTTGGTATTGAAGAAAAGAAGGACTAGGGATGACATGCTAGCCGTCTTCCAATATTTAAGGGGCTGCCACAAAAAAGAGAGAGTCAACCTATTTTACAAAGCACCTGAAGGCAGGATAAGAGATAACAGATGGAAATGTATCAAGGAACGATCCAATCTAGTACTAAGGGGAAATTTCCTGACAGTGAAAATAATTAATCGGTGGAACGGTTGCCTCCAAAGTGCTCAAACACTAGAGGTTTTTAAGAAGAGATTAGACAGCCATTTGTCTGGAATGGTATAGGGACTCTTATATGAACAGGTAGTTGGGATACTTGAAAAAATAGGTTAGGAATTGTCATGGTGAGGCAGTTTGGTCTAACAGTAAGGTACCTGAGTTCTAGTCCCACCTTACACATGAAAAGCCAATTGGATGATTTTGGGCCAGTTATTCTCTCTCAGCCCAACTTACTTCCCGAAGCTGTTGTGGGGAAAATAGGAGATGGGTATTAGGAATATTTGTCACTTTGAGTTATTTATAATAATAATGAAAGTGGAATAAAAAAGTTCAATGGAGTCGCTGGGAATTGAAAGCTATTTGACAGCACAAAATTGATTTTTTTTAAAAGTAAATAATGATAGTAATCACTCCAGGGAAACAAGTTAGAGACATTTTGTCCCAAGTAATGTTAAAAATTCAATAATTCAGGTAGCTGGAAGAACATTCAGGGACATTTAACTTCCTAATAATTCTGATAAAGTTAATTAAAGAGATAACCTACTGGGATACCAAACCAGGTTTCCTTAAGATAGCCGCTCTCGCTCTTTGCTCTTCAGCAGGTACGCTTGCCCAATCTGATATAAATCAGCACACACTGGGAAAGTAGATGTTTCTCTGAATGAAGCCAGTAGAATTATTACTGGATGCTTTAAACCTATCCTAGATAAAATCTACCACCTAGTCAGCGTTGCCCTTTCTGCTGCTTGCAGAGAAGCAGCAGCATACAGAGAGAGACTTAAATCATCTATATCTAGACAACGCTCTATGGCCTACAACCAGCTCAACAGAGATTAAAATCTAGGAAAAGCTTCCTTGGGTCGATGGAAGACTTCAAACAATTTGAAAGCAGAGTTGACTATGGAAGGCTGCAAAGAACCAACACTGGATAGGACCAACAGAGGAGCTGGCACCTTGTCTGGAGAAAGCTGGAAAGTATGGAAATTGCTGAATAGACTGTGCATGGGTACAACAAGATCCAGAGACACTCTGAATAAGTTTAGATTAAAATGTAACAATTTCTTAACTAAAATACTTAATACTAGCCACCAATAATATTACAATATTAAAATTCATACTGAAGAAATGGAACATAAAGTGAAGGAAACTTGTTTAATTAAATAATTGAATAATTGTATTATAATGTAAAGTTCACAGATGTGCTTAATATGCTACTATTAATAACAATTAATATTCAAATGCTATTCATATACATAATTTTTATTATTTGGATACAGAAATTATAATGTTTGGTGATACTTACTTTTCTTCTTTGAGATAAGCTGAGGGCAGCAAAATCATTAAACAAGGATGAATTAGGTGAAGTAAGAGGATCTGCAAAACAAATTTTATAAAAAAAAAACCCAGAGATTTTATTTATTTACATTCCACCTTTATTTTACAAATAACTCAAGGCAACAAACATAGCCAACACATCTTTTTCTTCCCATTTACCCTACAATAGCAACACTGTGAGGTGAGTTGGACTGAGCTGGCTTTCATGGCTAAGGAGGAACTTGAATTCAGTCTCTGCGTTCTAGCCTGGTGCCTTAATCACTAGACCAAAATTGGCTTTTATCTTTCATGAGATGTACAAAATGAATTTATTTCAATATTAAAATTTTGCAAAAAGAACTAAATAAACTTCAAACAGCAAGTTTATTCATACCTAAAGACTTTCCTCTTTAGTGTTGAGCATTATACAACATTTTTATATCTTCACAATAAAAAATTATCTTTTTAAGACCCAGTAACCCCTTAATTCACAGTAACTTGTGATAAACCTTTTAACACACACATACACGTCTGTCTGTCTGTCTGTCTGTCTNATCTATCTATCTATCTATCTATCTCACACTAAACTGGATTTTCATAAAGGTGCTTTATTGAGTAAGTTAGATTTGGCTAAAGTCACCAGAGCTCTCTAACTCATAAATCAAGGACAGACAAATGGAAACTAGGATTGCATGTATTGAATAGAATTGGAGGGGGGTTGTTTCACCTCTAAAACTCCTTCTCACAATTGTCAATATAAATAATTTCCTTACATTTTGAGTCTGGAAGCAGCTCAAAAAACAGAGTTTTATATTTAAAAAATAACTTCTCTTTTTTCAAAATCCATAAATCATATCAGCAGAATGGATGGTGGCCCCCATCCATTCTGAATTATTATCTCACTATGGTTCTTACTGTTCCAAATAATGGATACTTCACAATATAATCATAGTAATATGGCATACTCTTGCCATAATTTATGGTGATTACTAAGTTACAAAACATAACTTCTTGACACAATAAGCTAAGTAAGCTCAAACGAACTACATGTTACTTTTTCTGCAGAATTTTAAGAACTAGGAAACTAGCTAATATTGGCAATTTATTTTTTCAATTCCTTCCTTTCTTCTCACTGTATCACTCAGAAACTTTTTGAAATTAAGCAGTGTATATATTGCAGGAAAAAAAATAAAGGCCTAGTGGGGGGGTTATTTATTTTTAAGTACAGCAGAACTAAATGATAATGAAAATAAACCTAGAAATAAAACAAGATTTTTTCCAGCAAAATTAGATAGGCCTCTAATTAAATATGTGATTATTAATAGAAAAATAAATTATTGCTAAACAAATATTCTAAAGGTGTAAGTTTCCACTCTCCCAAGCAAGACTAGTTCACTAATTCCTTCTTAATTTACCTGAGTATTTTTGACTACAATAAACTCATAACTATTTCATTTAATTTAGTTATTTTTAAAAAGACATAACTTTTGTAAACCTCCCATTAAGCACAATAGGCTCAAAAGTTTCTGGGTGATGAAATTCTTTGTTGTGTTAAATTCCTTTTAAAAATGTTGGCAAATTACTAAAGATTGCAAGTAAAATATTGCATGAATAATAGCTTCTTAGATGATAGTCAAGGAATTGTAAATAAAATGGTAAATGGGTAAAAATGTTCAATTATTCTTCTAAAAATTTGTTTTTACAAAATCAGAAATATTGCTCAGTCTTTGGTAGTTTATTTGGCTGATAGCTTTTAGTTTAGCTGGTAGTTTCTAAAGAACTGGAGCAACTTTAGAACTTAATTTAACTCCTATTATTAGCTATGTTTATAGATGACTGCTTTGAAGGATTTTAGATAAAACTAATTATACCCACAATATAGCTCTTAATGTACAGAAGATAAGGAATGTTCATGACATAAAGCTTCCCTCCTAAATTATTTAAATCACCAAAATACAATTATGTACACTAAGAACATTTAATTATATATCCTTAAGTGTAGTACACACTGCTGTCTGTTTTAGCATTATTTGAAGAATGTAGATATAGCAATTTCCCTAACCAAACCCATATTCTCGGGTGCAATAAAAGTGGCAATGAATCCCAATTTGTGTTTTCATCTAAAATGTTTCATCTTTCATCCCAAAATCTTAAAATGCTTAATCTGCTGATTTAAATTGCAGATCGGCAGTGTAAAAAAAACAAAACTCAAAATACCAGTTCAAGTTAATCCTAAAACCATTTGTAATAAAGTTATACAAAATGTATGTATTATTTAAATAATGAGGTTCTAAACCGTATGTATTTTTTCTATAAAATAGCTTTAACATAATTTTAAAGTTTTCTTACCATGGCCTGCATATGGCTTGGCACTGTCATTAAGAAGGCTAGGTGAACTGCTGCTATTTGTCATCCTCTGCAGAAAATGAAAAATAGAATTGTATAGTGAATTAAGGTATTAAGACTATTTGCCTCCAGATGTCTATAACTCAAAATGGATTAACATGGATTAACGCTCATAGAATCATAGAGTCAGAAGGGATCTTAGAAGTCACCTAGTCCAAAATCTGCTCAATGTAGGATTCTTTGCAGTATTTCTGACAGTTAATCATCCAGCCTGATTGAAAACCTCTTGTGAAGAACTTACAATTTCACACAGCAGCTTTTCTACTTTCTGACAGATCGGTCAGAAAGTACTTCCTGTCTCACTTAAACCCATTTTGTTGTGGTTTTAATCCCAGAAGAAACATCATTAATTCACTTTACATCTTCAGAGTCTCCAAAGGCACTGCACTTTAACATCTTTCCTCAACATCATCTGGGAAAAAGTTATTGGAGATAAACTATTCCAAAAAGGAAAACCATAACAGAGCCCTTGCCTGATTGATCATCCACCTTCTCTGCTATAATCTCTGCTGGGCAAACTTTAGGTAGAGTATATGGTCTTGAAGACATACAAGCCCTAAGCATTCAAATGTACCCAGCAGCAAATTGACAATCAATGTAGCTCCCACAACAGAAGTCTTGACTTATCTCACCCCTGATCATTTTGCATCAATTGAACTCCTGAATCATGTTCAGGAGCTCCTCAAGAGAAAGTGAATTAAACTAGTTAAACTGTGAAGTCATAAAGACATGAATGATTCTTGCTGATGCCTCCCATTACCAAAGAGTTTTTTTAATAATACACCAAATTTAAGTGATTACATTTTTTTTTTAAATTCAACATAGCTTCTTAAACCGTGGTCTACAAACTTTGGGTGAGTTTTTTTAGAAACTGTAAATTTCTGGGTGGACTGAAAGCCAGGAGTATAAAAATAGTATCTGCACAGCTCTAAGGAAAAACTTATTGCTTGCAGGAAGTGGTATGAAAAAGGAGGAGAGGGGTGCATCCAGGAAGGGATAACTTCACAGAGCTGGAAAGAACATCCAGTACCAAGGTGGCCACTTTGAGAAGCTGCTGGAGAGAAAAAACATGTTCCCTCAGCTACTTTCACTGTCATTAATACTACTATTATTACTACTATGGAGAATCCACACAAATTAGTTATATCAGGCAATCATGGCATCCCAAAGATTGAGAGCCCCTACAATTGAAGACCAGTGCTAAGACACTGAGCTTGTTGATCAGAAAGAGAAAGGTCGGCAGTTTGGCGGTTCGAATCCCTAATGCTGTGTAACAGAGTGAGCTCCCATTACTTGTCCCAGCTTCTGCCAACCTAGTAGTTCGAAAGCACGTAAAAATGCAAGTAGAAAAATAGGGACCACTTTGGTGGGAAGGTAACTGCGTTCTGTGCCCCTTTGGTGTTTAGTCATGCTGGCCACATGACCACGGAGGCATCCTTGGACAGCATTTTGCAACAGAGATGAGCCAGATCCCCCTAGAGCCGGAAACAACTAGCACATATATGTGAGGGGAACCTTTACCTTTACTTTACAATTGAAGAAGAATTTAATAGCTAATTAAACTTTCTAACATTCAAACCAGAGTATTCAGAAACTTTAGCTAGCTAAAAAGGAGTATGTATGTACTTGAATTTCAGTAACAATATTATAAAAATCTAAAGATTCTTTACTGGAAAAAATGTAGCAATTATACATATTGGAACATATTCACCTTTAGGACAGTATTACAAACATAATTTAGATATAAAACTTCAAGTTTCACTCATGATAACTCCACAGACATGTCCACATTTACACAGAACAGAAGTACTTTGCCACCTACTTCTTTCAGAGTTTTTTTTTTTAACTTCTCAATATAACCAACAGCATGATACATCCTGGAAGCTTCCCACTCAGGTACTAACAATGTCCCAAGCCCACAGACAATTCTATCAGGAGGAAGCTTTGTGTCGTCTAATATTTTAATGCAGTCCAAATTGCTAGTCAACACTTTATGTTAGCAAATTCTGCAGTGTAAGTTATCTATAATTCAATTTTATTGAAGTAGAATCTTTTATTGAAGTAGATTATAAGGATAGTGGGAATCCATGCCACTTTCTTCATACTGTGCACAGGTATATGAAACTGTGTTGTAGTTTCCTAACTTAACTTCTCCTAAGATTAAAGCTTCCACATATTATAATTTCCTATCATAAGGGAATGACAAGTCAAGCTCATGACTTTAAGTGATAAGAAGTAAGTAATAATGTGGATGCTTTTTCATGGAGCCTGGGTGGGAATAACAGGCTTCAGCTGAATCCTGGTAAGACAGAGTGATGTGGGTGGGTGGGCTGTCTGTATCTTGGGGTTTGTCATCTTTGGTCATGGATAGGGTCGTAATGCCCCTGACAGACCTGATGCACAATCTGGGGGACCTCCTAGACTCACAACTCCTGCTTGAGCAGCTGGTTGGCCTTTGCCCAACTCTTTTCCTAGATCAGAAAGCCATTCTCTCGGGTCACACATATGATGATCGTCTCCTGTACTGATTTACTGCAATGCACTCCACATGGGACTACCCTTGAAGAGTATTCAAAAGCTCCAATTGGTGCAGAATGTGGCTGCAGGAGCAAATTTTGGGAGGACTAAGGATGGCGCATGAAACAGCTTTGCTGTTTGAGCTGCATTGGGTGCCAGTTTGCTTCCAGTTCCAATTCAAGGAATTAGCTTTAAAGGCTTAAATGGCCTGGCCCCAGGTTACCTGAGGAACTGTCTTACTCCCATCACTTCAACCCATCCCAGCCAGTCAGGCAGGGAAAGTATGTTAAAGACCTGGTTGGTTAAAGAATTCTGACTGGCAGAATTCTTGAGAAAGAGAGTCTTCTCTGCACTTACCACGCCCTATGAAATGTCTCCCCCCAGAGGTGAAGCAGGACCTTACCTGGCTCTGTCAATTTGTGTGAGCCTTGAAGAGCACGTAACCACTCTGACAGCAATCCTGCTACCATTTAGTTTTTAATTTATTTTATCTATAGTTTTACTTAGTTCCCATTTTACTGAACTTGGTATCCCATTGTATTTTTATTTTTATTTTTTATTTTTAGCTGCAAACCACTCAAGAGTCACTCAAAGAGATGAGCAGTATCTAAATGTATTAATAAATAAAAATATTATTTACTCATTTAAGAAAAAGAGAAATTCAGACACCAGAAACAATATGAATAATAAATATATGTGTTCAATAAATATATGAGCACTACAATTTTGCTATAGCTTCTTACAGGTCATAATGGAATGTTTCAATTTCACACTAGCATTAACAAAACATTGGCAGTGCTTATTATATTTGTCTTTCCAATAAAATATAAGAACCAAAATGATACTAAAGCATCTTGTTTTCCGTTAGCTTACTTTCTAAAATAGGTTGCCACCTGCCATAATTATGATTCCTTGTTCTATCAATACATATTCCAATTTTCCTAGATCTATATATTTTCTGCATGTCTGTATGCATTTTGGATTGCTATGTTGTATAATATTTTGGCTCTTTCCTTTGTAAGAAAAAGCAGTTTTGATCTCCTTTTACTCATATATGCTTTAAAACACTGAGAAAATCAATAGAAGAATCCGGTCAGCAATCTGAACAAGAATTCTATTGATTTAGAGAGAGATGTCGTTCTAGTAGAAAAAAAATATTCGAAATGAATGTTACAGGTAGTTCTCGAGTTATGATAATTTGTTTGGATATCTTTCAAAGTTATGATGATGCTGAACAAACGGACTTAATGACCAGTCTTTGAAGTTCTGACTGTTCCAGTATCTCTGTGATCACTGGTCATGTGAACAAACTTCAGGTGCCTAGCAATCACCTCACACTTACAATCAGTTGCAACAGGATTGCCATTTGCACCCTGTCCTGACCACTTTTCCCAAGCAAAGTCAATGGGAAGCAGGCAAAGAAGATTGCAAGTCACTATGGTAAGTCTCCATCTAACTGCCTATCTTGTTGCACGCACCATGGCCTTCTTCCCCCATTTGCTCACACACATCCATTGCCCTCCTTCCAGGGGTGGTATTCAGCAAGTTCTGACCAGTTCT
>AZIM01000346.1:1524168-1540029 GCA_000516915.1 Ophiophagus hannah | reverse complement strand
GTAAAAAAATTTGAATCCCACCATTGCCTCCTTCCCTGGCCTGCCTGCCCTTGCACATACATACCCTCACTTTCTGTCACCTTCCTACAATCACTGACATGCAATCAAACACACTGCATCCTCTTTCCATGGCCTCCTTATAATTGCACACATCCTTTACAATATTTCTCTGGCCTCCCTGCACTTGGACATACATACGCTTGCACCCAGACATGCACACTGTTTTGACCTAAGCTTCCTCAACAGCACAAAGCCGATTCCTCATCCCGATAAACCCCTTTTATTTAGTTTACNTTTCAAGATATTTCACAATTACAGACCTTTGTCAGGCTTGGAGATTTGCCAGGCCGATATCTTTCAGATGCCACACTGAAACAGACAATACTTAGCAAGAATGCAGGAACAGATCTTCACCCAAATGAACTAATTGTCTACTGCAAAACCCCACTCCCCTTTCGCTCCTCTTTTATTCCCTATGCAAGGGGCCATTCACTGTCATTCACCTGTGGCTTTACTCCCAAGTCGACCCTTGTTCCTTAACTGTTCCCTTCTTCTGGAAACTCTGCGCATGCGCACACTGGGAACAGGCTCCAGCTGTTTTTCTGCCTCACTGAAGTCCAACTCCGAAGACAGCTGACCACTGTTAGACGCCTTGGCCCCATCTCTGCCTCCGATGCAGAGCACTCATCANAACTCTGCGCATGCGCACACTGGGAACAGGCTCCAGCTGTTTTTCTGCCTCACTGAAGTCCAACTCCAAAGACAGCTGACCACTGTTAGACGGCTTGGCCCCATCTCTGCCTCCGATGCAGAGCACTCATCAGAGCCTTTCCCCAGACTCCAGGACTAGCCCATGTTCCTCCCCAACCTCCTCANTGTCCGAATCTGCTGCCAGCTCCACTGGCCACTGGCGGGCCACAACATACACATCGTGAACCATTTTTCCTTGGCCTCCCTGTGATCACACACATGCACTCCCATTGTCTTTCTTCACCATCCCTGCAACTACACACAGACACATACACACATACCCTGCACCCTCTTTCCACAGTCTTCCTGCGATCCCACCTACCCCATAGCCTCTTTCCTTGGCCTCCCTGCAATCATATGCACCATGCACCAACTTTCCTCAACTCCATGCACTCGGACACATGCACATATCCCCAGGTCCTCTTTCCACAACTTCCCTGAATTTGCACATATGCACACATGCCCCCATCTTTTTTTCTGAGCATCTCAATCACACATATCCCTGCAAGCGCTTTTCCATGGTCCTCTTGTACATGCCCAGGGCCTCTTTTTTTGATGTCCAAATAAAACCAAGAGAATGCCCTAGAATATATTCTCTTATTGGATCTACAAAAGGAGCATGATAAAGCCTTGAAGAAATCTGTGCAATTGGGTAAAGAATTTCAGAGAAATAAAGTTCTACAACAACATTTGAGTGAATTAAAGATTAAGACTGGTAAAAGTAAGAGGAAGGAACACAAAGTTGATTTATCTGATCAAAGTTAAAATACTTTTTTTTCAATATTCTGGCAACCATTTATGGATTTTTGCTGATACCAGGATTGAAAAATTGAGATTTTATGGATTTGCTCAGATATAAGGGGTGGATTATGAGATGAAAATATATCTGCTTAACCTTATAGGAGGTAAAGAGTTATTAAATTTGTTTATACTTGTAATGTTGAAGGTTGGAAGAAAATATATATTTTTATTACATTCTTTTCTTTTTCTTTTCTTCCTTTTCTCCTATTTTAGTTTGTATTAGTTTTCACCACTGTAATTAAAATTCTGGATAAAAAGTCTATTTAAAAAAACCCGTTGGTCTGGATGAATTCTTATGTGTCTTACTATGGGGGTATCCAGCACATAATACAATGTGATCAAATGAGTAATAAAAACAAAGAAGAACCAACAATAGAAAATATTAAAACTAAAAACAATGCAAATATTTTTAAATGGCTTGGCTTGGTCTAAGAACAAGTTCCAGCCTCAGATTATCACTGCAAGGACACTTTTCTTGGGAAGTGCTTACGATTTATTATGATTACTTTGTTCTTCTGGTCTGATATACCTTTTATGTTTTTGGTATATATTAGTTCCTAGCTGTAAGCTGCCTAGAGTATGTAGGAGTGAGATATTCTATTAAATAAGTAACTTTTATATAATAGTACTCAGAAAAGGACATTTCCCAAAATGTCAATGGACTTCTCAATAGACAGGCAGGTTGCTATAAATGAAAAGATTTTCTTCCAGGAGTATCACCAACTTATTCTAATGAAAATTCTAACAACCAAATTTTGTGCTAACCAAAGATGTTATATAATTTCCAAAAAAGTTCACTGCCAAGAGGATTCTAGATTACAATAGTTATAGTATTCTTATAGGTATACCAACTAAATTCAAACAAGCAACATCTTTCTCACATTATCCTAAACATGGTAGTAAAATATATATTTTCTTCAAAAGAGTTCTATTTGTATCATTGAAGTAGGTTTCCTATCTATGTTAGAATTCATTTACTGCTTCCATAGAAAAAGTGCAGAAATAATTTTAACAAACCACAGTAGACACTCTATCAAATGACTCATTACCTGCATCATAGGATACTTTGATTCTGCAGGACTTCCAAACCCATTGACTCCAACAAAACTGGTGCTGAAATAGGAGTCTGTAAGACTAGCTTCAGCCAGGGCACTCCCATCTATACCCGGAACTAGAGATAAAAGGAGAAAAAAGTGTTTTAAAGGCTATCAGTTTTGCAAATCTTTTCCTCCAACAGCATACAAATTTACATTCCAACATCTATCTAAATACAGAAATTAAAAAGGCCATATACCAGAAAGTTATATAGTTTCATCACAATAACAGGGCTCTGATTTATAGACAGTGGAGAGAACCAGAAAATGGAAATGGAATATAACTGATAATATCATAAAATATAAAAAACAAAGTGTAAACAGAAATGTAGTTAACTGAAAACATTAGCATCTCTCTCACACAATTCCTCTCTAACAGTAAAGAATCAGTAGTTCTTTAACAAGCAAAAGCAATTTGCTCCAACATCCAAATTACAAGTCTTTGTTTAATTATCAATTGAGCTTAAGTAGATGGGGTCTACTTAATTCAAGAGGGAGCACAAAGAACACTATAAAATTGGCACTCAAATGAAAAGAAACTGCTCAATGTAATATCAGATTAAAAAGACTCTTAAATGCTTTCAAGATTGCCAGTTGAAATGCACATTTCATAATCTATTGAAGACAAGTATTTCTTCCTATTACAGGTAGTCCTTGACTCACGACCATAATTGAGCTCAAAATTTCTGTTGTCAAGCGAGACAGTTGTTAAGTGAGTTTTGCTCTATTTTTCTTGCCACAGTTGTTAAGTGGATCACTGTAGTTGTCAAGTTAGTAACATGGTTAAGTGAATCTGGCCTGCTCATTGATTTTGCTTGTCAGGTCACAAAGGTGATCATATGACCTTGGGACAGTGCAACCATCATAAATATGAATCAGTTGTCACGTGACCATGGAGATGCTGAGATGGTTGCAAGTCTGAAAAATGGCCATATGGCAATTTTTTCAGTACCACTGCAACTCTGAATGGTCACTAAACAAACCATTGTAAGTTGAGAATTACCTTATTCTCATTACTAAGAGATAGTTAAGTAAAAACAACATGTACTTATTAGCACGAAGGCAGCAATTATTCCCTGAAAACTCATGCTTTCAAAACCACTGGCTACCTCTGTTAAAAAAAGATACTGTAGTGCTTCTCTGACAAATGGAGAGTAAGGGAAGGAATGAGACCTATTGAATATTGTAGTGGATGCAGTAACCTGCACCCACCTCTATGTCCACAGATGAACTGCCCCACAGCATGCCTTGTTCAAACATTAAGGACTACCATATTGTAGCCTATAGATTAGACGGTGACTCAATTATGTACAGGTCTGAAGGCAAATGCTGTCTACTAATGAGAGCAAGAGAATGGTATTCAGACCAAGAGCAGCAGACTTCACAACTCTGTTATTAGCTCTGTGTCCCAGCAATAATGTGAATTTTAGGAGTGGATTTCCTGATTAGACCTCTGACAACCCTTCTGATTAAAAAAAGCTGAAAATAGAGTAAAATTGGCATTGGAAGTATAGGCAGAAGAGTCAGGATGTTTTATTTCTATCCGGTGCTACTTTGCACTGTTGGATTTGCTTAAAATAAAGGGGGGGGGACAAATAAAGTCTCCTTCAAATCAAACTCAACTCCTGTTAACTTATGTAGACATATTTTCTTGGCAACAATTCTTAGGTAGCTGTTTCTTTTAGGATTTCTTTTAACTTTGCAGCCTAGTCTACAGCCCTGTGATTTCTTCCTGGTTTCTCAATTGATGTTTAAGCAGTTCTGAGCCTACAAAACTGTTTCAAGACCAGACAAGATTAACTAGATGCTGCCATCCTCACTAATTAAAAGTTATATTCAAGTAGACACACGGGATCTTCAAATCCAGGTGATAATGGGCTGGTGGGTGGGGACAGTAAAGGTAAAAGTCTCCCTGCGCAGTTGTGTCCGACTGGTGCATGTCCAACAATGAAATGATAATATAAACCCAAAATCTAGTTTCAGTTTCATATGTAAAGAATTATTATCATCAGCTAGAGGAAAGTATTGCAGGCAATACAAGAAGGCCCATTAGTGGTATATTTATTTTCCAAACTATATAGATTTTATTAACAGTTTTGAATGTTTCGTTAATTATACATACTTTTCACATTTGTTTCAATTAAAGGGCAAAATTATTCTACCTGATGAATGTATACTGGGTTGTGTTTAGTTTTTAGCATGTTAGGGGCTCAAGTTACATTGATTCAAAAGCATTTCTCCTTTCAAGGATGATTGTTTTTTAAAAAAATGTAAAAATTAAAGGAAAAGAATACATATTTTAAGTTTTAAAAGCAAAATTATACAAGTTAATTTTGTATTATATATAAATTAGGGTTACACCTTAGATTATAATCTTTGACACCCTTGACAGAAAAAGTCACAAAAACTGAGACTGAATTCCAAAAACTGCTGAATAAAACTAACTCTGGTTTAATTTGCATTTAATAGAACTAAACGTAGCTAATATGCAGTTATACTTTTAATATTCTCCCTGCTTAAAAATCTTAATTCAGCAGAAACCCTTATTGCAGAGTATGCTCTTGAATGTAAGAATGTAAAAAATTTTGGAGGGTTTTTTCCTTTATAAATATCAAATCGGGTCGTATCAATAAATGCAGAAGACATTCACTGTATTTCAATAAAAGTAAATTTATATGCCTCACTTATGTTTAAACTACTGTGCAACTTGAAGAAAGAAGCAGAAGAGAGGGTCAGCCAGGAAGCTTCTTTCACCTTTTAAACACAGATTTGATAAACAGACCAGCTGAGAGATAGTATGTGCAATTCAAAGTACTGGTTATTATTCTTCAAAGCTTTGCATGGCACAGTGGTGCCAGCTGACTTATAGGACAGCCTATCTCTCTGCTGTTTCACCAGGTGCAGCAGGGCAAATGTATTCCAGATCCCTGCATTGAAAACTCTTGTATTACAGAATCAAGGAGGGATCCTCCTTCTGTTAGCACATCTGCTGTAAGGAATACCACCCCCTCCCTCAAAATTGAGACAGACCTGACCTCCCTGTCCTTTCAGAAGGCTGTGGAGACCTGGCTTTTCTCCCAACTGCTGTATTGGGATTCTACATGAGGTCAATATAGGTGTTGTTTGTCTGGTTAGCATTGACCATTGCATTATGATTACTTTAATTCTGGTTTCTGCTTGATTTATAGAGGTTTTATTATATTGATTTTGCTGTTCCCCACCCAGAATTCATATGCAAGATGAACAGCCCTACTTCCTAAAATAAATAAATAAGACCATAAATCCACCACAGCCATTGGATATCGATGTCATTTACTGCTGAATTAATCTTTCTTTCCTGTGATAACTGAATTCCGTACAATTCCGTAAATTCCAAAGCTATTTAGAAATTTGTAAATCCACATGGCTTTGCAACAAGCTTCACTACCTGAAATATGCATGGCCTTCGTGGAGGTCAACACTGCAGCAGCTTGTCGTCTGCCAGTGCAATTGATTTCTTCACCCCTCCAGACAATGAGGAACTGTTTACAGACTTGATGTTAGCTCTAACTTCAGCCCAATCTACATCCATATATCCAGTTAATTCAAGGCTACTGCTTGCTGTCAGTTTTATCTGAAGTCAGTGGGACCCCTGAGGCATTTTCCCAGCCTCTTGACTACAGTCCAGTCACTTAAGGTTGGCGCAATGAATTTTCTGTAAAGACTTCAAGCTGTTGTAGAAGTTTCTGGTCTAGTTATTGATATATACAGCGTCTTGCTAACCACTTTGTCAAGTTGTTCACTGTTCTATCTTTCCCTTAGAAAATTAGCTTCTATAGGTAGATTTATCTCAGTCAGTCTTAGGCATTCTAAAATGCCCTATAATCATGCTTCTGGTTTAAGCAGATTACATCTTTCCTCATCTTTTTCAATTTGTGCTAAGAGATGTTGCCAATATCCTTCACTACAATTCCTTTTTTAGGTGCTTTCACAGTCCCCTTTGTCAGCCTGCATACCAAATCATTAAATTATTCAACATATGGCAAGATAAAGTCCATTTATTTTTAAATCTTCATTAGAGACAAGGGTCAGCTTTGCACTACTTGAATTCCCTTTTAAGCAACATTTGATTTGATTTCTCTCTGAAAGTCTTAGCAGGCAGTTTTAATCCACAAAGATTTTTCTGTAATTTGTACACAAGCCTCTACTTGCCAGCTTGAATGAACCCTGAGGCCTATTCTATGTAAATTTCTTCCTCTAATTCTACAAATACAGAAAACAGTCTTTACATCCAGATGGTCAATTTCTATGTTTCTGGCACTATGCCTAATAAAGTCCTAATTAAAGTATTTTCATAATCTCATAGTAGTCCTCTCCATACTTCTGAGAATATCCCTTGACTACTACTCTGAAGAACAGAACTTGCCCATATGTACTGCATTTGGTCTTAAAGATCCACCTGCAGTCAGATGACTTTCTTATGGTAAATAGTTCTACAAAATTAAATCTTATTGTCAAATTCCTTAACTGTAGAGCACAACTAGTAAATCAAGATTCACGAGGTCTTTAATAAGTTTTAATGCTAAGAATTAGAGGTTAGAATCAGGGGTGGGCTTCAAAAACTTTAGCAAGGGGTTCTCTGTCTGGTTGATGAATGGGCGTGGCCATGGTGGGTGTGGCCTAGTCAGCTTCCTGTACCACAGGGGGTTGCCCTCCCCAGGCTCCGGAGGCCCTCCGGAGGCCTTCCTGAACTTCCAATAGGCCTGTTTTTTGCCCTCTCCAAGCCTCCGTGTGCCCCTGCACTTACCTGCATCCAAAATGGGTCATGTGGGCACTCCTGGGAGGGGCAGGTTGGGGTGGGCAGGGCCAGCCAGGAGTGGGATTTGGGGGTTCTCCAAACTGCATAGAATTTTAGCTAGGGCTTTTCCCAAACCCCTGGGAACCCCCAACAGCCCACCCCTGGTTAGAATACAGAACTCAGATAGGAACACTTCAAACCTCCTTTCTTCATTAAGATGCAGTCTTAATGAAACTCTTGAATTTTTTTTCCCTCAGCCTGTTTGTATTACTGGCTAAGAATCAATTTCTTTGATAAGCCGATAGCTACATCTCTTATATGCTGATTATTTGAGTGTAGAGGTATCACTCGTCCCCGAGTCTCAGTACAAGTCTCAAAGTAATTTTTGTAAACAGATTCTAAATCTTTCCTTGCTAGCTTCTTTCAAATTTCTTGAATTCATAAACTGGCAGCTTTTAAATATCTCCCTGTGTCTGAGAACCTGACCCCAGCTTTGTTAGGTCTTTATGAATGCCCTAACTGTGGCTTGTGTTCAGCTGGTACTATAACTGCAAATGCCTTTCTTCAGTCAGCACATCAGCTGGTTCTTCTAAATTCTCTCCTGAAAATATGATGATCTGAAACTAGAATCTGGAAGTAAATGTTATAGTATTGTCTGTTGATAGCTGTTGAGTTCAGAGCCTGACATTTTACTCTCAGGTGGCCTTACTCACTCATCAAAGAAAGCAATACTACTGTAATCTTGCAGTTGTCATCCTGTGCCCTTTTGTGCTAGATACTAATCAACCATGATATACAGTTCTAACACAGCTTTATTATTTTTGGAAACACAAGTATATATGTAAATTGATTTTCTGTGGAAGCACAGTTCATAAGGTGTGTTGTTCATACAGTATCTTTAGTAAGTAGCCCCTGTTGATGACTATTAGCTGTTGAAATCATTTTATTATCTAGAATTAGTCAACTAACATAGTTTTGCACATATCCAGCAAAAATGTTTATTCTTTCTGTAAATCCATTTTTAATGCAAAGGGGACAGTTCTCCCATGTATAATCCCGTTTTCCTTTATATAACCAGACATCTGTCCATTCATAAATTCTGTCTCATTATGAGAATAGAAAATCTGTGGTTTTCTTTCTAATTTATTTTCTATATAAGCCACAAAGTATCTGAAATTGCAGGTCACTTTATTTTAGATACAAAAAAATAAGAGCCTTCATCCAAGAAAATTACAAAGTGCCTACTTCTGTCTTTTGATCCAAGAAGAACAGAAGTCAGCATGGATTTCTCTACCCACTGAAAATTGCTACTGCGCTGCATTTTCAGAATTACTTTTGTGTTATGTGATTCATCAACACACAGAGTTATGTTGATTGCGTATTTGTAGTTTGCAATTTTGAGATTTATAGTCAGTTTTCCTCTACATCTACTGTACCTTATTTGCTGTATACTCTCACAATCTATCAATTCCAAGATTCAGTACAATCTTTCCCTTCATACTGTTCTGCTAGGTTTGGAAGCTGGGATGGTTTTCCATTAGCACAAAATTTACAACTCTCTGGGGAATCTACTCTGAAAAGTTCAATTTCCAGTAATTTTCTTTCCAACAGAAAATCTCCATTCTTATTTATTAACAATCCCCGTCAACACATTCAACTCTATGTCTCTTCCTGAATATGTAATACATAATACAGTGGAGACTAAATCTAGAAAAGTTCAGTGCATCTTTAACATGCCAATCAATTGGCTCTTCATCACTAGTCTTCAATTTATTACGAACTTCCAAATTCCTTTCAAACTTATGGGATTTTTTATTTGCTACTACAATCTGTTCTTTGAGCTTGTATCAATACCAACAAAGAAATCTTTATTTCAGAACACTGGAACAGTTGCTCCGCTGGCCAGAGTTCAAATCACCACCCCTTTTAGTAGCTGTGGCAGTAACACATCTTTGAGACATCTCCTGTTTCCCATAATGCACCTCTCTCTCTCCCACACACACATATACCCTTTGGGATGGATGGATGGAAGGAAGGAAGTCTGGTTCTCTAGCCTTCCATCTTTACTAGTTCTCCCTTCATTTACACTTCTAAAGCCCTGCCCAAGACTTTAATCTCTTGGGGGTAAAAATGGCCTCTTGAGTGATTTGCCTTTGCAAATAAAACAAAAACTATTTAGATCTGAAAACAGAGGCTTTTATTTTTAAAGTGCATTTTCCTATCCCATTAAGAAATGCACAGGCTTTCTAATTTGGCCTACTAATTCTCTTTGCTTATCTTCAGACAGTCTTTGCATTTCCAAAATTTGACATAATTGACATATGATAGACACCCCCACCCCATTTTTATTTGAAAATAAAAAGTGCCTGGAACAGATGACATCTTTCACACATTCTTGTGCAGGCCGTATCACTGTTGGTGCTCTGAGCTTGGTTGTTTTCTTGTAGATGTTTCATTACCCAAACTAAGTAACATCATCAGTGCTAGGAAGGGAGCATCACGGACCTCTCATTTCAGCCCTGAGCTACAAATATTCTCCTTTATTGGCACTATATCACTGTTGTCAGAGGTGAAAAAGTAAGATAATACAGTAATAATAATCCATTAAGCAACAAAAAGAAATCCTATTTTGTTTCTGCATGTGAACTCTCCCAATCCTGGGATCTCTGGATATTTTTATAATCCTTTACTTCTGATTCACCAAGAACTCACAACTTGGAAGCTACTTCAGCCAAAATAAACCTATTGAATCAGAGCCCTTGTTAAGGGAATGTGCTACATTGCTTGTGCGATGTAAGAAAAACCCAGAGTAATTAAGCACAGAGTTTCATTTGAAAAAACAAAATCAAACACTCAATAATATAATGTTCTTGGATTCAAAACATGAGTTTATCCCAATTTGTTATTAGTGAAGTAAAAGCAATACATGAAAATTAAATGCTTCACTTCTACAATATCTATGTTACTCTTGAAATGTGAAGCTGGGGGAGGAGAGGGAGACAGTGAAATAGGGGGGAGACAGTGAAATAGGATGTTCTCTTTTGTTTTTTAAACTGATTCGTTTAGCTAACCATAAGCTAAATAAGAAACAAGCAAACTGAGAGCTTGCAAAAATCCTTCTCCTTATCCATCTCCCAGCATTTGATCTTGTGGTCAAAACACCTCATAGAAGCAAAGAGATGGTGCACTCTCTTGTATGATGTTTATGGATGAAGTAAACATCTATGGGGGAAATAGTTTTCACGTGCAATCCTGTAGCCTTAGGCCGCTCAATTCTATTGTATAATGCAACCTACATACAGTAGTGGGATTTATGTCTAACTAGATATATACAGGATTATGGTGATACTATCTCTACAAATCTTCCAAACAGTTTTCACCAGTTAAGTGCAATCCATTTGTGTTAAATTACTATTTCTCTCATTCCCAGACAACATAAGATATGTCTGGAGGTCACCATGTTATGAGGAAACTCATTTCAAAAATATCCCACAGAAAATCTGTATCTCTTATACAAGGTATGTCTATTTTTTATTTCTGAAAATAATTTTGGAACTGTAGATAAATTAACTGTTAGAGTGCTGCAAAATATAGACCTTACTGTGCCATGTAACTAAGCATATGATACATATTTTCTATTTATTCTTCCATTCAAGAAATTGTCTTTTCTACAACTTATTCTAGTCATTTTTAAAGTTAGAAATTAATAAATAAAATACTCTTCCCCAAAATGTACACATCCGTAAGGTGTTTGATGACATTTACGTATAAACATACCTAAAAACAATGTGCCTGTTACCTTTTTTGCCAATGATAGGAGAAACATAAGCTACAATGACCCAAATGCTTGTCCATGCAGAATGATGTATTACTTTACTTCCTTCACTGCTTTTTCCAGTCAGTGACATATTAGTTTAGCAGATGCCCTGCTATCTTTTCTACTGGGATTCAAGTTTCCCTGCAATCTGGCCTGAAACACAGGCTTTAGATTGTCCTAACCCCTTTTAAGTCCAGATCTGTTACTAAGACTTTTCTATTATCTTCTTCAACTAGATATCTTAATCACATTTTCTGCATAAATCAGAAAATTAGTTTTTGTACAAACAAGATACGATGCTGTAAATAAGGTCTATTGGAATGGTCTAAGTTGACAATATTCAGACAGGTCAAATAGTTTGAATAGTTCTGTGAGAAAATAAAATAAAATGCTTTGAGTACCTTGGCTACAAGAAACTTGTATCAGACCCTGTTCCTTCCCCAAAGGGTGCCATGATTAGGTAGGGTAGCAATTCATGATAACCACTACCAGCCACCCAATTTGCAGAAGAACTAAAGGGATTTTAAAGACATATTTGAAAGTCTTCCAGTAGATTATATTTAGTAGACTGACTCAAATCTCACCACTGCAGAGATTTCAATAGCAAAAAATTATATCTTTAACTAATTAAATAAATCTTTGTTGAGCTCAGGAACAAAGAAAGGAAATTATCTACATTTCTTTCATTAGCACTTACTTTTAACAAATTAAAAGCACTTAACACTTTAACACAGCAGGTTCAAAAGAGAAAGCCAGCTAGCCAGTATGTATTACACTCTTTACTAGGGAATATTTTTTATGTTTCTAAAAAATGTTAAAATCTTTCTGCAACACAATCAAATGTGAAACTTATAATGCTTGCATCAAAGCATATAATATACAAAGCTGAATGTAAATATTAAGTTGTTCTACAACCTGCAAGAAAATTATCTTCTGAAATATCCATAACAGGAACAATCATGTAGTCATAACTACAAATTGATCTCAAGTCAAACAACAGACCATGGTCCAAGAAGGACAAGAACAAAACTCACCAAAATTTCCCCCCCCCCAAATTTAAATGTACTTTAGGTATACATCAAAGGTCAAGGAGAACAAAATACCACTGCACATTTATGCAACCTCAAAAGCTTTAGCAACACTTTTGCGAAATGTAATACATACACACACATCTGTATTCTGCTAGCAAAATACCACACAACACCCATGCAACCCACATGCCTCCCTACATAAAGTTTAGCCACAAAGTTAACCACCATATAACTTCTAACTTCCCCAAGCAAAGAAAAATTGAAAATTAGTGATAATTTAGCAGGCAAACTGGCTGGCATGAATCTGTAACCATCTTTATATTCCACCTAGCCAAGTACTTAACTGCTTTCTTCTCAATACTCAACTGCCACACCATCCCATTTAATCTAAGCCAACACCATCAGGAATATGAATATTCCCTGCTGTTATATGTTAGCTAAGTTGCACAAAAACAGTCCAGCCGTAGGCCACAAACAGATCAACTTAGAATAGACAAAACATTCAAAATAATACCACTTGGAACAAACAGTATGATTTGTTCTGACCATGAAACAAAACTCCTTCTGACCTTGCAATATAATCTGCTGAAAGGTGTACTTTTGTTGCTTCTGACCACTCCTTTTATGGGGAGTCAAAAAAGTTGCCATAGCTTATTGGAAAGTTTGGCTCTTCTTCCTACAAAGGACTTACCTACCACAGCCTTGATTCTGTCAACACTATAGCTTAAGTACTCTCTGTTCCTTAGCAAAAGAAGCAAATAGATAGGCAGGCCACAGCAAAAGAAGCTAGTAGAGGAAAATAATGGCATTTGTGGCTTTGCTCCCCCCCAACACACAAATTTGCTTCACTGACTATTTGAGCAAAGCTAAATGTAGGATTAAATGTAATAATTTTATTTCAGTATTGTTTGTACTTAAATTAATCAGAACAGCATTTAATGATTAATTCTTCCAAAGGTCAGGGGTTTTTTTTCAATCTTTTCCTTCCTATTATTCTATTGAACTCATTGTAATTATGGTCATAAAAATATGTTTCCCCCCTCCTTCCACATACTTGTTTAAAATACACATACAATTGAGATATGATAGATGCATCTCAAAAAAACAGCTTTCTTCCAGTTTGCTGAATATAATTATAGAAAAGCCCCACATGCTCTGGCAACAAGCCTACAAAATGTGACTGGTGGAGTATGACTATCATGACTAGACATCTTTTTTGAACAAGACAATCCAGGGCTAGACTTGAAAAAACTGCGTAAAGCAATATTGTGCTACAAAGTACTGTATGAGACTAGTTAGTGAACCCAAAAATGAAAAGCTGCAGTGCTATCTAAAACAGAAATCATCATGGGAAAAATCTTTATCTACACCACCTTTTCAACCTGTTGCCAGATGGAATCAATGGGACTTTTACACTAACATGCCTGGAAGCAACCAAGTCAGGAAAATTTGCTCTACAAAAAGCAATAGGTTAAGGGATTTGTCTCATTGCTAATTATTGTTTTAGCCAGCCTGTTGCATACTTGGAACAGGAAAAAATTCATCTAACAGACTGCAAGCAATCATGTTTTTGGACTCATAAACACCAAGACATTTGATACCTTAAGAGCTTTCAATATTGTCTCAGAAATGTGACTAAAAAGGTATAGCCTAATGTGTTAAAAAATTTTGCTGCTAAAAACTTTTATCAATTTCTTGAAAAAGTATTTACATTGCTATTTAAGATTAACATTCCTTTTGAATATGCAAGTATACTGTTATCAAAATGTTGAATGATTATTTATACCAAATTTCCCCTAGCAAACATACAGCTGAATCCAATATGTGATGTTAACAGGAAAAGGAACAACAGAATAAAGAATAGTATGATTCAGACTTTTTCATAATTTGTGTAGATATTTAAGCAACAATTAATATACTGTACATGTTAAAAGCATACAATTAAATGCCCCAGTGTCACATCCAGCAAACTCAAACCAGTTTTGCAATCCTTTTAAGTCCAAATTTATCCAGCTATAAGGCAATCATTATCACCCGTATTACAGATGTAGTTAAGACATAATGATTCACTTAAGGTCATCTCATGTCCAAAAACATTTCTGTGGTCATGTGGCCAATATGACCTATATGCCGAGGCAATTCTGTTACCTTCCCATTGAAATGGTACCTATTTATCTACTCACATTTGGATGCTTTCAAACTGTTAATGCTTTCAAACTGCTAAGTGAGAAGGAGCTGAGTTCAGGTCTCAAACCCCAGCTGGCAGTTTTCCAACTGACAAGTTCGATGTCTTTAATTGCTAAGCTTTCATGCCCTGTCCTTTATTATTGTTTTCTGCTAGCAGGTAAACAATCAAGCAAACAATACCCTAATCAAAGAACTACCAAAGAGAAAATCATTCCAACCAATACTGGCAGAACAAGCTACTAAATATAAGCAGGGAGGAAGCCACATTTACTAGGCCTGTTGATGTTACCTAGTCAAGTAATGAAATGTCTGCAAGAAATCAAGCTCAGAGAACACTAAGGACTCCACAAATTGAGATATTCCAGAAACTGTAATTTTATTACAGTAGATTAACAAATCTACCCTTTTGTGATTATTTGATGGCTACAATTATATTCACATATTGTCTCTAAGATTATTTTAAGAAAAATTTGACCAAAAAAAAATAAAGGATTTATTTCAGTATTTTCTTCTGTGCACAATACACACAGGGAAATGTATATTAAAAGTCTCTTGTTTTTACAACCAACCTATCTGGAAGTTCAAAAAAGCAACTTTGTAGTATAATAATAATAAACTCCTTTCTTCCTTTTACTGTGGGAAGCTGCTCTGGATAAAACTCAGAACTTGATTAGAAGCTGTAAGGAGTAAAGAAAAATAATCTACAGGAAAATCCCAACAAGTTGTCAAAAGCTACACTTCAAAAGATCTCCAACAAATACTGTTGATTTTTTTTTCACACTTTCTATTTTCTGAACAGATATTTTTCATCTGAAATAACCAGAAGATTCTACAATTTTCTAACGGGGGGGGGAGGCTTCCCTCAAGCAATGTTTTAGCACTCTTAATATACTAGACATAGACCCTTGGAAGGGGAAAAACCTAACGAATGGAGTTAGTAAAAGATAAGGGTGTACAGATTAAACATGGCTTTGGGTTGTACTTTTAAATCTCCATTCATGCCACACAGCATGAGCATCCTTAGCCCCCATATTGCCTTTCTAGCTATATAAAAAAAATTTAAAAAGCAATACCCAGTGTATACCTTATATGCACACAACCTCCACCCAGTGTATACCTACATGCACACACCCCTTTTTACTATTTCTTGACAGGCTGCCGCACGTTTATCTCCCAATCAGAATTTCCCACAGGGAGGGAGGGAGCAATACGAGCAGCCGTTCCCTTACTCCGTTCATACTTTCAGCTCCGCAGGGTTCAAAACCCCCTTCAAAACCCAAGGAAACAGCCCTACGAAACCGCCGCCGCCGCCCACCCTCTTCCGGAGCCATCAGCTCCGAGAGACGCTTCTAACAGCTCTGCTTCCTCTAGAAGGAAGCCGCGCAGCCCAGGCCGAGACCGGAG
>AZIM01000346.1:1503720-1518793 GCA_000516915.1 Ophiophagus hannah | reverse complement strand
AGTGGTATTTTGCTTTTATATACATAGATTTAGTACAGATTTGGCCCTAAAATTCTTCTTTCCCATGACTTACTAAAGAGAAAGCTCAATGTGAAAGCACTTTGAAATAACTAACTCAAAACAATTGTCCATAATAATTAAAACTGTTTCATGAGAAAACAGATATTCAAATAATTATCAGATAACAGCATAGATATGCTTATACATTCTTTATTCACTTGAAGACTTCCAGATGTGTGTGAGACCTGTCAGAATTTTTAGTCAGCAAGCTGGGTGAGAGTACCAAGAATTATAGTTCCAACTTATAGGAACAACTTGAAGAGTTTCAGATAAAGTAAAATTATTGTTGCCTGGTTCAACATCCCATAAGATCAGGACATTGCCATGGTTGCATTTTTTTAAAAAAAATTCCACAACAGAAAAACAAGAGTCAATGGGTGGGATTTTGAAGAAGTTGAAAGGCAAAATGAATGAATTAACTTCTAATTAACATCCATCCATCCCCAATCTCTCTCACACACACATACCCCATTACCCATGCATATGCACAGAGCATAGGTACTTTAAGAATCATTGATAGTTCAAGGAAGGTGCATGGTTTATGGAATAAGCTAGAAATGGCTGGATCACATTTCACAACTCATTTCACATTCACTACCTTTCAAATTACTTAAAGATTAGTAAGTTTGAATCTACTTTTTCTGGTATATCCAAAGAATTTTGAATGCTCTGTTTCCCTTCCTAGTGTCCTTGTTTTATATTGCTGGTACAATTGCTGGTACACGTCAGGATTTTTAAAAAGTCAATGTGACTTAGGTGCATTAATGATGGTAGTTTATCATTAAGAAGAGTTATCATTAGAGGAAGCAGTTCTAACTGAGGAGAAGGAGGCATTAGCCTCAAAAAAGCTGATTTTGGATCTCATGTTGAAATAATAGCACATGTTTTGTTTGCAATTACTGTTTCCTTTTTGTAGTGTTTGGCATTGAGTCTGAATCAGAAGCAACAAAACTCATTATTTGATTAGGTTTCTAAAATGCAGCTCAGCAAACCTGATAATTCCAGTGTCTGAGAGCCCTCTACTGGAGTACAGATTTAGCACAAGTTTGTTCCTAAAAAGAAGTGGGCCTGCATGGTAATTCTTAAACAGTGAATATTTCTTGAAATAAAAGGGGAGGGTACTGAAAAAATAAAAACACCAAAGGAGCTTTAAAGACTTTTCTGCAGGAATCAAAACTTTTCATCCTCACAAAAATGATGGGAAAAGAACACACTGAATACTATAGAATATATTGTTCACTTTGCTGGTGGTTAACATCAATTTAATCTGCTGTTGTTATTATTATTATTGTTTTGTTGCAGGAAGAACCCCAAAACTCCTCCCCAAAAAGAAGAAGTGGTTTACAGTTGAGAGGCTGAGTGGTTGTAATGGATTCCCGAGAGAACCACCTGCACATACAGTGTGTGAGCTCTTGAAATAACATTTCACTCAAGCAAGGAACTCTTGCACCAACAGCTGCAATGAGACGGCAACACTTCAGTATTTTAATAACCAAAAGTCAGCTGCAGATGCTTGGTAAGTGTACCTATTGATATCTGCATTCATAGCTCTTCTTGCCTTGCTGATCCAGATTTTCCTACTCTTTCTATAGTTTTGTCCTACATCTTTTTCTCTATTTAGTGTCTCCTTCTCTGATTTTTTTTTCATGCCTCATTTTTCTTCATTTCTATTTGATTTGCCCCATGCATCTTTGGTTTCGGCGTTCTTTTCGTGCACTTTTCTGTTTCTTCTTCCTAAAAGAACAGGCTGCTTGTATGAAGGTTCAGAAGTGTCTGAAGGATGGGTAACAATTGTTGATGGATTTAAAATAAGCAAGGAGAAATGTTTTTTTAGATCATTTTTTGTGACTGAGAGATTTGAAAACTACTGGAAAGCTCAAAGATCCAAATGTAAACAAAATCTTTTCTTAGAATAGATTTGAGTATATGTTTGCCAAGGACACAATTAATATATCTTGATAAAGTAATGACTGTGGATCTTTATTAGAAGGATGATTATTATATTGAGGATAGATATTTTGCTTAGCTATCACTAAAACTTTGGCTACCTGTTCACTGAATAGGTTATAAAGTGAAATTGTATTCGTAAAACTGTGAAACCATATTTTAATACTTTTTTATCTTACCTTTTTATACAATTGAACAAAGGACAAAGCTTATATTTCAGTTTCTGTGCATCTTGCCTAATATGTTTAATATTATTCATATCCATACTTAAGAGAAAACCATGGCTCCTGAATTAAAGCCCAGTAAGCTTTAAAATGAACTTACAGCATAATTAAGGTCTTTTTTTATCTTTCTTAAAGGAATCAGTTTGGTCATAACAAGAACTTAGTTTTGCTTGTTTACATCATTTAATCTTATTAGCAAGAAAGTAGTATAATTATGTTTTTCAAGATTTAGATAAATATACTTGCCTCTAGGGCTGAAATAGTGTTCTTGATAATAATAGAATAAGTGTCATGATTTATAAGAGCTCAGCCTTAATATATAATATATCTTAATATATCTTTTATGCCATTATTTGCTGATCCACATTATTATGTCTTTGGTTAAGAACCTTTGGTTCTTAATTCGCATGGTTCAGCCATTCTACAATAATACAACAGCATATTCCCACCAGCTCTTATGTGCTGAATTCTAAAATTGTCAAGGTTTGATTTATGATTTCTCATACATCACAGCCCTGAGTACATCTGTTCCATGGAGTTCAGTGGGATATATTCACCTGCAAGCATGCTTAGAATCCCCAGTGAACTTCGATTTGTGTAGTCTGAAATAAATCTTATTGAAATAAAATCTGTTTTTCTGTTTGAAAACCCAAAAGTCCAATCACAATGTTGGGAAATGCAGGAGCAGCATTTCCTATTACAATATATTGTAAAATAAAATGCAGCTCTTTTTGTAGTTGCTCTTTTTTATATGTATTGTAAATTCAAATATTCAAGCTCACTATTTTACTTATTCATCTTGTAATTTAAGTAGTTTTTCTCCCCATGTTGATTTTGGCAGCTTATTTTAAACTAAATGTAAAATATGTTCGAGAATTAAAATGCTATAAATTGTGCAATTTCCTTTGATTCTTAGTTATATTTATACAGTTTCATATCAAGCTCTTCAGTTTCACAAGTATTTATTGTACTTTAAATTCTGTTCAATAGAAGTGGATTCATCCATTATAAAAAGCCAAGGTACTTATTTGGGGGTTAGTGTAATGTATAAAAAGATACTTAATGAACAGCTTTTTGAATCTATGGTTTAGCACAGGCTTACTGTTTCCATTCCAGCCTGCATATTATACTAAATGATAAAGCAAATACACTGGCAAACCTATCAGACTGCACTTGCCAGAAGAGTATATGATTAATGAGTTATTTGTGTCTTGATTAGCCAGTCTTAGCATTATATGCAGATGTAAGAACCTAGATTCATTCATAAAAAAAATCAGAGAATGAAGAGGTCAAGCTATGTGTTTGTCTTCTGGTTTCTTTCAGGTTGATAAAGTCAGAGCTTTTGGTTTAAATATCATGTAAGTCTTGTTAGCTGCACTTACAGGTGGAGACTTCAATTAGAAACAATTGCATTTACTGCTAAGCCAACCTTACACTTCAGTGCTATATGCAAATTTAGTCTACATCTGCAAGTTAATGTCAAATGCAAGCAGAAATGCATGATTTCTTTATGATCTCNTCTTGCTTTTTTATGTCCTGGATTCAAATAGGTCTACATAAGGACAAATCAAGAGCTGCTAAAACAAGGAAAACAGACTGCATTTATATAAAGATGGCGTACTGTAACTTTGCTCACGTCTATAACATTTATTAGTTTCCCTAAATCTAAACAGGCCATAACTAAAGCAAAGAATAACATAATCCATTAATGCAAAAATTGAGAAGCTAAGACAGAATTATTCTCCTTAGAATGAAAGATGACAGGGTTCAATTGTGAGTGCGTGCTGCATTGGGATTTTCTGTTTGTGTGAATTTTGCCACTATAGTTTGTAAATCATGTTTATTTAGCATATTGCATGAATCCAAACAAGTATAAATTATTCAATAAATCATGTTCAAACTATGTCTTAATACAATATATGTCTCATTTTAAGTCTGGTTCTGCATCAGTCTACCTTGCAGGAATATTTTGCTCAATGAAATCTATAAAGTATGTCTGAGGATGGATAATGATTATTCTTTGCCGAAACCCACTCCACATAGCCCCATAATCATTCTAAGATCTTATTTGCTTGAATCATAGTTGATGAAATATGCTGAAGTTTATTGGGGTCATACATTATAACAAAGTACAGTTGATGGGTTGTAAACCACAATGGCTGAGTGTCCAAAGCCAAGAGGAAACAAATTAGTACAAATCTCAGCCATAATATTATAATCCTAATTGTTTCATGGTTAAAGCTTAATGTGAGTCTTAGCATCATAAAGTTGAAAGGTCTTTTTTCATTACTGAGCTCAGTCCTTGGCCTAACTTATAAAGACTCCTTCGGGTTTAACTAGATTCCTAATAACTACTGAATATGTCCAGAGGTGTATATTTTTTGTCAATTGTATAAAAGTGCTAGGAATAGAAGCACAACATTCCGTATAGAAGCAGTTATTTATTGTTTTCTTCCAGGATTTTTTTCCTTCTTTCTTCTTCTTTTATGTTTTTTACTTCTCAGTTTAGTTTACAAGCTGGAATTTCAGGGTGGTGTTTCATTCAAGTATTAATTGTCAAGTACTGGTTAGCTTTTTTGAGACCAGCCAATATTCACTGGGTGCCAACAGCTTTTGCTTAACGTAATAATCTGTACCTGCCAAATCAGTTCTTAGCTTCTCTTTGAATGGACAAAGCAAGGATAACATATCACTTCCCAATATATATGGATCAATATAGATAGTATATAAACAGAAGGAAAAGAAAAAGGGAGGGAAAGAATAAACTTGACACATAAACAAGGGTCTACAAATGTATTTTACGGTTTTCTAATATTCCAATAAATGATCATACTATATCATTTAAAATCCTAAAAAAACTGTTAAATTCAATGCAAAATATAGTCAAAAACAACAAAAAGGGAACCATAAAATAAATGCAATAAATGCAATAAATTATTTTTAAATGACTTTTAACATACAAAAAAGAAAAAGGGGGAAAGAATAAGAATCAATAAAAACATTATTAAGAAACCACTTTGCAATTATATCCTTTCTTCCTATTGACCCTCAAATGTAAATTACAATCAATATATTTGTAAACATTGGGTATCTAATTTCTTTCCTGGTCCTTTTATTTATTTTTTCCTTAGAAATTGAATTTAAATATCTTAAGTATACATTGCTGTGTAATATACAGTATGTATATATGAGATCTATTTTCAGTTGAATTTTTTTCAGCTTCTGTTATGAATATGTACTGCTAGTTTTTTTGCTATTGCTCTGTATTCTCCATATTTAGTGCTTGGTTTAGTTATTGAGCTACTCTGAGCATTGTTTTTCTTAGTTTTTCCTAACATGCACTTGAGCTAATACAGTTAATATGAGAAAGGTCCACTAATTAACACTGCTTTTTAAAAGGAGTATGTTTCTCAATTGTTTATCTGTGTGAAGTCTGCCTATCTTAAGCTCCTACTATACAAAGGTGTTACTTTCTAAGGCAACCTGTGTACAGTACGTTAGTGGCCAAAGTTACATTGTTCATTGTACATTGTAGATTTGTAATTGAGAATCAGCCTCAATTATTAGAATGATGCATTAATTATGCTCAATTATGCATTATTCAGTGGTGGATATTGTTGGTGAAATCTCATCTAACTTTCCATAATAACACACACACACACAAATAGCTGGCAACTCCATCTCTGAAACATAAATTTAATCCAAAATCTGAACTAAATGTTTATCCAGCATCAGAACTCTAATAAATATCTGCTAGGTTGGTTTCATTTTTTTTTTACATTTATCAGTCTCTCTTTTATCCTATACAACTTCTGGTTGAAAGACTGTTTTATGCCATGTTAAACAAATGCATTCCCCGTTTTTTAAAGTATTGTCTAGTTTCAGTCCTATGCTAGATAATCCTTTGGGGACTATTTTTATTTGTATTTCTTCTCAACCTAGTCTAATATTGGCAACCACACCTGCAGTCTTGCATACTGGAAGAGAGACTAGTGCAGTAATATATCATCATTTTGTGGTTGCTTTTTGATAAATCACATGAGCTGTTTTCCATTCAAGTTTTATTCCATTTCTGAGACAAAAATAGAACTACAGAATAACTGAATTGGAAGGGACCTTAGAGGTCTTCTAGCCCAACCCGCTGCTCAGGCAGAAAACACTATATCATTTCAGATAAAATGATTGTAGAATCTCTTTTTAAAAAATCTCCAGTGTTGTAGCACTTACAACTTCTGGCAGCCAGTTGTTCCACTGATTAATTGTTCTAATTTCTCCTAGTTCTAGGTTGGTTCTCTCCTTGATTNATGGGAGTCCAATCTCTTCTTAAAAACTTCCAACGTTGGAGCATTCACAACTTGTGAAGGCAAGTTTTTCCACTGGTTAATTGTCCTCACTGTCAGGAAATTTCTCCCTAGTTCTAGGTTGGTTCTCTCCTTGATTAGTTGCTAAAATTTGGCTCCCAGTTTTGGTGCTATATTTCATTAAGAATCTTTGCAATTACTTTCAGATAAAAACTAACTTCCCAATACTTTTATTTCCTCTGTATTGCATTTTGATTTTGACCGTAAAGATTAATAAAATACTGGCTGGAAAAGAGACTTGAATGTTCAGAATTGAATTGTTCCTTTATTCATTGTGATTTGTGTTTGCAGTGATTTTTTTTTACTGTTAGCTTAATTTCTATGTTTTGTATTCACAATGAAGGCTGGCTGATCTTTCATCAAATATACTGCTTCAACACTGATACTTATATTTCATTCATCCAGGCTGAAACACCATATTATATACATATTCTATCTTATAAAATGGTCCAAGTTTTCCATTGATTCTGCCTTTCTGCCAGCCAAGGAGACATTTCCAAAATGCTAAATTCTACTCCAGTCAGTGGCCAATACACAAAAATAGGATTGACATTCGTGGCGTCTATAATTAAGTGAGTAACATTAGAGAGATAGAATGATAGTGATATATAGATATTGGCCAAGTAATCTTCAGCATCTTCAAAAATGATCTAGATGAGGGGATAGAAGTGGAACTCATATTTGCAGGTGACACCAAGCTGGGGGAAATAGCTAACATTTAGAAGATGGACTCAAGATTCAGAAGCATCTTCACAGACTTGAACACTGTGTTCTGGTCACCACAATGCAAAAAAGATATTGAGACCATAGAAAAGAGGTCTCCAAACTTGGCAGCTTTAAGACTTATGGACTCCGGCATAGCTGGCTGGAAATTCTGGAAGTTGAAGTCCACAAGTCTTAAAATTGCCAGGTTTGGGGAGCCCTGCCCTAGAAAGAGTGCAGAGTACAGAGAAGAACAAAAAGATAAGGGATCTGGAAGCTGAACCATATGATGAAAAATTGATGCCGAAAAATTGATGCCTATGTATGCCTAATTTACCAAAAAGAAGGGTGATATGATAGCAGTCTCCTAGTACTTGAGGGGTTGTCACAGAGAAGAGGGAGTTGACTTACTTTCCAAAGTACCTGAGGGCAGGACAAGAAGTAGTGGGTGGAAAATAATTAGAGACAGATCCTAGAACTTTGGATAAATTTCCTGACGTTGAGAACAATTAATCAGTGGAATGGCTTACCTCCTGAAGTTGTGGATGCTCATCGTTGGAAATTTTCAAGAAGAGACCAGACAGCCATTTGTCCAGAATGGTATAGTAACTGCTTGAGTAAGTGGTTTGAGTAGAAGACCTCCAAAGTCTCTTCCAATCCTATTATGCTATGTTTTATGTTCCATCTATTTTATTTACTGAGAAACTTACTAGTTGAGAGGTACAAATGAATGGGAAAAGGGACAGTGGGATGAAAAAAAAAGCACACAATATATTAGTATGTTTACATTTTGATTTCATTGTACATTTTTTGTTTTCCTTTTTGGCAGCTCTGATTCTTACAGTGACATCCACTGTTGTGATAAGCCAAACTACTTTTGAGATAACTTGCTTTTTAATCAAAGAACACAACAATGCTTCGAGAAATTGGGATTCTTCACCTACTCTCAAGGTAAAGGAAGATTAGAGTATAAAAATATTGGATTGGACCAAAGTCCCATTTGGTCTACAATTCTGTGCCACAAAATAACATCTTCCTGTTTATGTTCTCCATCACATCATACTGAAGACAGTGTCTCGTTATGGAATATAACATTCTCTACTATTTTTTAACAGTGAGAAACAAGTTTAAGCCCCAGTTAAAGCTATCTGGTGGGCATTGCAAGGGATGTCTGTAATTAATGAATTGAAATCTTATATGATTTCCATTCATTAATTACAGACATTCCTTCCTGCTTTCATGTGTGTTGGTCTTACCACCATCCAGTTTTACTGATCCTAGGTTCTAATATTATGAGCAAAGGATATGTCTTCTTCCTCTCCACTTTCTCCATAAAGTACATATCTTCCTCACCCACCCAGTCGATTATTCAGTAAGCTAGAGAGTCTCAACTTTCAATTTTTCTTTGTTGTAAAGATCATGAAGTCCTTCAATATTTTGACTGCCTGTTCCTGAACCTTTCCCAGATGAAATACAATCCTCAACTTACAACTGAGCCCAAAATTTCCATTGCTAAATGAGGTGGTTGTTAAATAGGTTTTGCCCCATTTTTGCCACAGTTGCATACTGCATCTGTTAAGTGAATCATGCTGTTAAGTGAATCTGGCCTTTCCCATTGACTTTGCTTGTCAGAAACCTGCTGCGAAGATTACAAATGGTGATCACATGGCCCCAGGACAGTGCAACAGGGTCGTGTTATGATGACGTCATAAATACATACCATTTGCCAAGCACCTGAATTTTGATCCTGTGGCCACAGGAATGCTATAATGGTCATAAATAGGCAATAAGTCACTTTTTTAATGCCATTGTAACTTCAATCAGTCACTAAACAAATAGTTGTAACTCAAGGTCTACCCTGTAATCAGAATTTCTTTGCATTGTTCCATTGGATGTGGACTCTACCTTCTTGAGGCTTGGGTAGATAAATGCTGCTTTAAAATGTTTTGGGTGATGTCTTCTTCTTCCACAAGCTTATCTCTGTGTCTTCTGGCTTCCAAACCCACCAAAGCAATTTCAATTCCACAAATACCAGCTCCATACAAAAACCATTCACCACCTGTACATTCTGTTCCATTTGTTGGCTTTTCTGGCTGGCCCATGGCTTTCACACAGAAGGTGTTGAGACAAATGATTAATGGGTTGCCGGAGAGGCAATTGCCACCGTGTTAACTCTTGATTTTTAAGCAATGATTCTCCTGTCATGATAATTGGTGTAATGAACAAATATTCAAATTGTTAGGCTTCACAACCTGGGTTTGGAAGTAAATTCTAGAGTTCCTGACCTTTCACAACTTACTCTTACTTTTGGTCAGGGCTCAGTTAGATTTGAATCTTTACTACAGACAAGAATAAAGTCATACACAATAGCTGAATGCCCGTTGCTAATGCAAAAATTTCAGAAATATGTACACACTCAAAATTTTAACAATTCCTTCCCTTCCAAGTGAACTGATACTTGGTGGGATGCTTGGTGGCTTTGAAGCCAGAAGAGTTGTACATTTACATAACAGCCATCAAGGGCTGGAGAAGATCTATTTGTGCCCACCTCATTCCTTTCAAAATAATTATTTCTTTGCTAACTTATAAATAATGGTTTTGCATTTTTCCCTTACCCATTGCTTTTCACTGCTCTTTTTCTGTGAATGGAGCTCAAGCAATGATGGATGTTGCTACTATCTGTCAAAGTATTATAAAACTGGATGTCAAGGTTTTATTTTATCTTTATAATAAGGGATTTCATTCTCCTCCAGGTCTTTAATTCTCTGAGCCTGAACTGGTTTTATAATTAGACAGCTGTCTGGAATGCAGACCTCTGAAGTATAAGCATAGTTTATGACAAGGCTCTTCAAGCTTGGCAAGTTTAAGACTTGTGGATTTCAACTCCCAGAATTCCTGTGCTAACATGNAGTTGAAGTCCACAAGCCTTAAAGCTGTCATGTTTGAAGACCCCTGGTTTATGAAGTCCCATCATAAGCTATGCATTCAATCATCTTTTCAACAATTGGAACAAGTAACAAAAATAGTTCATCTTAACTGTAAAGCTAACATTCTTTCATCTTTTCTCCACTGACAGCTGTTCTGTTTCCACACTCTCTTGTGGTCTTCTGAGCAATCTTCATCTTCCCTTTTTCAAACATGTGATATTCCACTGTTAATACTTATTGCCTCCTTTTGCTTCCTGACTTCCATGCCTGTGCTTAAAATTTTAAAGCGAGGTTTTTGTATGCATGTGTGTACCTTCATGTCACTATTGACCCCTAGTGACCGCTAAACAACTTAAACAATGCAGCTTTCTTAGCAAAGTTTTGAAAGAGGTTTCCTGAAACTAGGTCCCCAACCTGGCTTCAGGACTAAAAGTCACCATCTCCTGGTTTTTTTTAACATGGTGCCTTAACCACTCCACCAAACTGTCTCTCTATATTGTCTAAAATAAATCACTTTCTATTTGTGATATTATCCCCTCTTAACATATTTGTTCATGTCTTCCAGGAATATCCCCAACTTATACTCTCTGAACACCCCAAAGATGCTTTATTCCTAAAGGCAACTGGATTTTTTTTCTCTTTTTTCCTTTTTTTAGAAAATGTTTAGCTTTTTGGATGAGAAATGAAACATTTTCTAAGAAAAAAAGAAAGAAAACCCAAGAAGTCCAGTTGCTTTTTAGAAAAAGCACCTTTGGGAATTTCTCCATTCAGTACCTTATCCAATATGGTCTAATATGGATAAATACATGTGAGAACAGAAGTACCGTTTGACTTCATCCTCCATAAATTTATGTTCTTTTCCTCTTGTTTGCTGAAAATGAAACTGCATGGTCTACTGAGTCACAGTAGTTCAGGAAATCATAAATCTTACATCTTAAAATTTATGCTATATTAAGATTTCATCTCCCTCTTCAAACTCTTTAGTTTGCGAAATACTTTGCTTGCTTTTTTATGCTAAAATAGAAATGACAACTTCCCTTTCTTTTCTTTTTCCACATTTCTGTCATATTTCAGGTGTTCCTCTTCCTAAACACTTTCAGTCTTTTGTTCTTTCTTTCTGCCATACTTTGCTAACTGTCTATTCTAATGTCCTGACTTGGCTCTTCTATATACCTCCCTTCTCCTTATTGCCATTTTCTTCATCTTTATCCCTCATATCTACTGCATAATCAGTATTTTTGGTCATTTATTTTGGGAATGCTCGTGCACGCTTTGGGCACTTGGTGCCAAAGAGGTTAGTATGCTTCCAAAGATGAATAGAATTCAAGCAAAATTCTATTTTACTGACTTTAATTAAAATGTAAATTAGAAAACTTGTATGCATGTAACATGATTACTGTTCTCTATTTATTTAATGATTTCCTTTTTCTGTCACATTATAAGTTACAATTTAGTGACAAATTTTGGTGAAGCTTTGAGAAGGATTCCTAGGTTTGCAAGGGTAGAATGGTGTTAAAGGGATGTTTGGACTCTGGGCTACGTATAGTCCACCTTTAATGTCAACACTGATTTTGCCTTCTGACTTACTGATTTAAATTGCTTTGATTTACTATCAATAGTGGGCAGAAAGTAGTTTGGGTGGCTGAATGCAGCTGTTATAACAAGGTTTTCCTTTCATGAAAAATTAGGTTGATAAATTAATAATAAAAGTATGTCAGTATCTGAAGGAACATTTTGTGTTTTTAAAGTCAAACCAATATATCAACCAAGCCAGAAACATTTTCACTCCATCATTTAAATCACTTTGATATCTATCAACCCCATTCTGCCCCAAAATGAAAGGAAGCAAAGCTACAGTAGTTTCACAATTCTTATTCCAAGACATAGTGAGGTTGTGCCTTACATATTTGTTTTCTGTGTTTTTACAAACTATGGCAAACATACGGAAAAAAACCCTTCAACTTAACAGGCATAACATGATAAACAGCAGTCTTCCAAAACATGAAAACTAAGGACCGGCTGTTTTCCAGGCCGAGTATCCTTGTAACGGCAATGTTTTATTCAAAAGATGCAAGAGATACCTTTGATGGAAAACTATATCTAGTTTAGAATTGGAGTAATTTGATTTGTTTGCATATTCCGATAAATTAAGCATACTTTGTACAAATTCAGATTACCCTATTTCAAAATTTCTTCTCCAGGGGTTTCTTCTCACAGCGTTCACCACAAAAGATGTCCTCAACCTTCATTTCTTAATCAAATTGTGTAACTTCTCTATCCCTTTTTGTGATTGAGAGGGGAAGGACCTCATTTATTTGGGAAAGATAGAAGGGAAATACTAGTTTTATTGGTAGTAGCTTCCCAGATCTTTTACAGAGAACTGTATTCAAATTATCTTTCAATGTTGTTTCTCTAAAAGCAGGATAGATATTGAATGGTGCAACAGAGTAAATGTATATTTTCTATCTCTTACAAACCAGATGCAAGATAATGTTGAAGACCTCCAGTGTTCCTTGAATACTCAAAACTCTGAGAACACCTACAAAACAACAATGGTTGTAGAAGTTGGTGTGCTTGAAAATGTCAGGTTAAAAGCAGTATTAAATATTTCAGAGAACATCATCTGTCACTGGGTTTTTAAAGAGATCCGGACCAAATGTAATTCCTCTCTGGATTTGGAGAACCGGTAAGCAAACAAACAAAACACATTAAAAATAAGAACAAAAAGCAGTATTTGTTCCACTCCACATGAGCCTCCAGCAAAAGCTCAAATGAACAATTGCAATTGTTTGTGCACATGAATTTCCTTCTTAGTAATTCGAAATTTTTAAAGATGCAAATAACTGGATGGTTGCTTGTCTCTTTTGAAGTAACACTACTTCCCAAAATTCTCTTGCATCACTCCCTTTCACATATTCAGAACGTAGCATTCATTCTTCTTAACTTTTCATGGTATATTTGCTGTACTCGTCCTAATTCATTCTTACAGAGCAAAATTGAAGGTAGAGCACTATGCTTCATCAGTGAGGGAGAAGGAAGGAAGTGTCCCTAATTGCCTACTCAAGCAACTGACTCTCCCTTAATTCCTATTAGATTGGGCAGAATTAAAGAACAGGAAAGCTTTGGATTCCCATGAACTCAAATCCTTGCCTAATCTGTCAATGCAACATTTCCCGGGTTTCATATACATACACCCTTCCTTCTCTGACATCAAAGCTCCAAGGTTGGAAGAAGGTTTCAGAAGCTTAATGGAAGAAATTGGAAGTCAAATTTCCTTCTCCAGAATTCAAGTGGGGAATTCCCACCCAATGTTTATATGACTCTGGATGTTTTCCCAATTTATAAATACATAGTTGATTGGGAGCCATCCAGGTTTAGTTAGAAGATAGGTGCTATATAAATGTTATAAATAACCAGTAATGCCTTTTAATTATAAAGTTATGCCATTTAGCCTATTGCTGTATTAAAAGTGATGTTGCTAGATAGGAATAGAGAGAATCAGATTTATTTCTCAGTTAGCTATGTTCACTGGTTGAACCTGGGTCAGTTGCTAGATAAAATGGAAAGGAAGGGGAGGGAGGGAGAAGTGGCAACTTCATTGCTATTAGCTCTACCAATAGACCGCAAATAAAATAAGAAACTTGAAATAAGGAATGCGGTATCCAAACTCTGACAAACCACCTGAAGTTATCTGTTAAAATTCTCAGAATTAAGTTCTAACCTGCATTTCCATTAAGTTCCATGCAGTTAGAACTACACTGCTTATGTCAGTCTACCAGTCTTTCTAAATTAAATATTATAGCTGCATGCTGAATCTAAAAGCATGATCTCTTCCTCTTCTTGGAATGAGCAAGAAGCTACTATCGTTTGGAGCTGTAGAGATTTCAAGAACTTCCAGAGAAGTGTAAGTAGAGAAGAACTGTCATTCTGGCTAATCTAATTCTGTAGGTGATTCATGAAATGGTTTTTCTGGTCCATATGCAAGGTTTTGTTTCCTTTTTGCTTGTTGTCATCTTGGCCTAGTTCCACACCCTGAAGTTTTTTTCATAATTATTTCATAAAGGAAGTCTTGTTTTCTGTCTCAACAGGCATATCATTTCAGTGGAGTTCCCAAGAATCAAAGAAACCCAAGGGGGAAATCACACACTGTTAATTACAACTAAAACCAGTAACTACACTATAGTATTTATGTTGTATATAAGGAGTAAGTATGACACATGGAGGTTTCATATCTTATTTTACAATTAGAACACCACTTCAGTTAATATTTTAAGTGCAAACCTTTAAAAAGTATTTAAAGCTATTTATTTAATACTACATACATTAAATAAAATGTGTCATAATTATCATGTTATTGCTTCATTTGAAGCAGATTTTTTCCTCCTACTTTAATCATATATAAACTTTAATTTATTTTGGAATAATGTCATGCAATAATTAACAGAGGACAAGTTGTCAGTTGCTGAGGTATTCTAATGTTATTTTTCTTGCTATTTATAAATACAGAATGTGTAGATTTATAGGGTATTGTATATTAATTGTACTAAGAATAGCTAAAATACTAATAGTACATCAACCGTTATGGATTTTTGTCCAATATCTTTTTGCCTCTGTACAACATCTTAGTTTTCCCTTTATTAGTTTTCAATCCTGCCACTTCTCCATATTCCTCTATCTTGTTTATCAATTTATTTAGCAACTGTTCATTGATAACTTTCAGAATATGTTGCAGTCAAATGTACTATCATTATAGATATGAATATCCTTATTTTAGTTTTTTTTTAATTATTATGCATTTTCCTATAGGAACTTGTTATATAACAGCCCTGGTGGCACAGTGGTTAGAATGCAG
>AZIM01000346.1:1266297-1279451 GCA_000516915.1 Ophiophagus hannah | reverse complement strand
CCCTCCCTCCCTCCCTCTCTCTCTCCTCCAGTTATCTTGTGGGACTTTGTACATAACAGGTTTAGATAAAATAAATCTCTCAGAATTGGAGGTGGAGGAAAGAATTGAAGATTCCCACAACTGTGTTAAACTTTCTGACATGAAAAAGTTGCCTTTCCCATGGCCAGCAAAACCACTAGATCTTACACAATCTCAGCAAAAAGCATGTTCTTGTTATTTAAAACAATTTTGCAAGGTCAAAGACTAATTGATCTTTTATGTATATTTTGGATGGACTGCTCCAAAGAACCATATGTTGATTTCACATGTGTTCTGTAGACTTGAGCACCATGGTTTTTGGAAGGTTTTCCCCTCAGTAATTTTCTATAGCTAGGTTTTTATTGTATTTTACTCTTTTGTCTAGTTTTTTGTGCTTGGGAAAAAAAATTCCCCCTTCATTCATAGAAAGGCAACTTTCTGTCACCCATCTCTGACTTTTCTCCTTATGTCTGCATTAAAGCTGTCATTTACTTTTTTTTATTCCCTCCCTCCCTTCTCAATATTTGACAGCCAAAAGCCCTTGTCTGCTTTTATGGCTTTTTTTGTTCACATTAATGACATAACCTGTGCAAAATGGCAACAGCTCCCCCAATCTCTGCATGTAAAATTTGCAACATTTTTTGAGACGGGTCAATGCCCATTTTGGGGGTCCTTTTCTTTATGTGAGGACCGTGTTAAAAGTTTTTGCAGATGTGAGCCATTCAGGAGCGGTCTGTGACTGCATGCAGAGATGGGGGGAAAGAAAAGACCCTGCTATTTTCTGATTGCCATAGTAACTCAAGCATTGCCTGTGCGTGTGTGTGTGTGTGTGTGTGTGTGTGTGTGTGTGTAGAAGGATTTTTTGTTTTGGTTTTTGTGTGCTTTTAAAAAATGTTTTCTTTGCATTTCCCTCTTTTGGTTTACTAGATCAAAACAATTACAGTAGATTTGATTTCCTACGCAATCAAGCATTCTGCTGAAGAATATGGCACGGATATCACCAAGTTGCCAAGAGGACAATATGGCTTGTTTGTATAAAATAAAACCATCTAAATTTAAAACAATAACTGGCTTGAGTCTATTTTGCTACTATTTCTCTGGAGCACCAACAGAAAGTCCACTTATTGGAAATATAGCAGAAGAAATTAAGATATTTTTTTTTAAAAAAAGTGGTGAATGATGTTTCAATAGATAGAAAGTTCTAACTGGCTATTAAGACTACAATTAGCCCAATCGTATTATGGAGTAAATCCATTTAGATACTATAAAACTAGAGAAATTATTTCTAGAATATGCATAACATGGAATTTGAGAATGGGAATTGATAAAGGAATATACCTCCATACTCTCCAGGTCAGCATGGTCCAAATCTCATCTACTGAGTTTAGTGTAAAGCTCTAATGCACGGGTGTCAAACTCACAGTGTCACATTAATGATGCTTTGCGACATTTTTTTCCCTTCACGGAGCTGGGGTGAGTGTGGCCTGCATGTGACACATCTGGCTCATGGGCTGCCAGTTTGACACCCCTGTGTAATGTGATTTGTTCCAGCTTGGCTTGGCATGTTACATGAATTTACCCAGTCACTTTCATTTGCAGACCACCATGTATGACATAAGAGTATTCTGTGAACGCAATCAATTGGGTTGATTTATCTGCAGAACGTCAACCCACTCATGCTCAGCCCAATGGATTTGGCCTAAGTCTACATTCCCTTTCCTGAAAGCCTGTGCCACTGAAATCCATTGATGCAACAGGTGTGGCAGCTAGGTATAAAGCTGGGAAATACAACTTATGAAGTCCAGAGCAACAGTTCCCGAGTTGATGAACACAGGGATAGACTTGAAATAGCTTTGCTTCTTTTGCGTCTCTGGGGGATGGGGATTCATAGCTTGCAAGAGATACTAAAGAGTTAAAATGCTTTGTGGGCAAATGAAATAATCCTCATTTCCACCACCACCCAACTCAGCTCTGTGTTTAAGCTTGATTGTATTGACACCTGCACTGGGAGGAGGGTGATGTGATGCTCCTCTTTTGTCACTTATAATAGCTCATCATTATTGTTCTAACGTGCTTTTAAAAAGAGAAGAAAGGGTGAAAACCCACGAAACCCTAATCTTCCCCTTGGTGCTGGTGACAGTCAACAATGGCGAGATAGTTTGTTTTTCCCCAGTTCTTCTCTTACCCTGTCCCTTAACCTTCCATTGTCCCCACAGCCTTTCTGCTAGCAATACTGTGGCGTCGCCTGGCTGGTTAGGGGGCAGCTTCTTGTACTGTACTGCCCCGTGCTTGATTGTTTAAATCTTCCTTATTCAACTGGTTTTTTTTTCAACTGTTCTGAAGATTTACATTTTTAATGGCTCATTTATGTAATCCCATAAATAGAGGAGCAGCAAAAGCAGCCCCCACACACAAATGAGAGAATCGGGGGGCCTAAGAGGAAAAAAAAGCCGCTAGTGGGGGGTCACCAGGGGTCTCAGCTGCGGAGGCCTTGATTGGTATCAACCCTCGTAGCCACTGTGGCAATGGACTTAAGACCACCCAGTCAGCCCCCCAAACGGTGCTTTGCCAAGGAATAGGACGAAACTTCTATAGTTCCCTATTTATACAGCAAAGACTCATTTACCTTATTGCTTTGACAGCTGCATGTCTCCCACCAAAAAAAATAAATAAAATGTTGCCATGATTAACTTGCCTTTCTGCTAGCAAGCAGCTGAGGTTGTCAGGGTTTCCTCACATCTCTCTCCCCATCCCCATCCCCTGCCCCCACCCANNNCCACCCACCCACCCCAGTCTCCTTAAGCACTATATGCCTAGGCCTGCTGTATTCCCTTCTGTAGAGTCAGTGAATTCAACCACCTGTCCAACATGCAGTTTGAATTCCTGGATAGAAAATTAAAAAGGAACTAATATTTGATGACTGTCCATTCTTCTGCATTCCCTCCCTGCTCTTTGTACAAAACTTTGGAGAATGTGAAATACATTCAATAGGTTTACGGGGCGGGGGGAGAGAGAGAGAAAGGATAAATGGCAACTTGATGATTGCTAGTTTATTTTTAATAGCTTTTTCCATTTTCAGTGCAATTCTACCTAAATTGTAACATGGTTTTGATTCCATCGCTGTGAGATGCAGGGAAGTATTAGTTCCTTATATCAGTTATATCTATTTATCTTTTGCTAGTTGGTGGGTGAAAGTTATTCACAATTTCATAGTGAACATATTCTAGCTAGGTTATAGTATTAATCATATTACCATACTCATCCAGCATGGCGTTTGGCATTATTTCATCTGGAAAACACATATGGTCCATTTCTCATTGATCAGGGATTGTCAGATAGGGGGACCCAGGAAATTTGTGTTTTTTGTACCTGTGCCTGCCGTTTGGAGTATCATAATGTTTACGATTCAGATGACTCTAATTCTGCTCATCTTTCAGAAAGCCTTGGAGATCTGGCTGTTATTCCTGGCATGGGAGTCAGGAGACCAATTGAATCCACATTGTTGGGGCATGCTGCTTTCAGCAGCTGAAAACATTGCATTTGACTTGTTATGATATGCATGTTTTCAAAACTTTTACTACCCACTCAGATTCACATTAGTGAGATAGAAGGCAGGCAATATTAATTAATCAATCATCAGTCAATCAATCTTAATGGTAAACAGCCAGTTGGTATCTTTTATTTATTTGTGAGCACTAACAAAAGCTCACTGTAGAAATGAAATAAGCCTAAGACTTCTCCTAGCTCCTTTGTTTTCAAAATGCAATTGCTACATATTCCCAATAACAAGTGGGAGCAGTAAAAATGCCATGGCAGGAATAATTCCACTTTCTGGCCACTGCAGAATCATGTTCACTGGTAACTTTTCCTTTACCATAATTGGTTCCTTAGCTTTCAATTCAGATGACATACTAAATTGATCACAGGGAATGAAATTCTTGGGGCAAGAGGACATAATTCCAAGGAACAGGAAGTTTCAGGGACTATCAGAGGCTTCCTTATTGTAGTATTATTAGAGGCCGGGACCAATGAGTGTGCAGCTTGTATGATAATCAGAGGATGACTTGCCTGCATGATATGAAGATTCAGGATATTATGTACCTTCTAGTTCAGTAGCAGAGGTAGTATCACAAGGAACTGGTACTTATGGTGCATATCAGCACCAAAGACATAAGGAAAAGTAGGTTTGCATCCTTAAATTGTTGGGTAACATTTTGAAATACTAAATCATAAAAACATTGAAACCATAGCTAATGTTTTGAAAGGATTTGATTTAGCCTATCAAATCTGATCTACTGAGCCATGCAAATCCAGATTAATAATTATTAAATGGCTTGTCATTTTCTGATTCCCCCCTTCCCACCAAGCCTTTTGCAAAGACAGATTGGAAGGGAAAACACGGGTTCCTTGTCTCTGGTGAGCATAATCACCACAGAAAACAACCATATACACAGTATAATAATTACATGGGTTTAGTGAATCACAAGCTTGAATATTGCTGTATCTTTAGTACTGCAGACTAGGTTATTTGTGGGACTTTCCCCAAGATTTTCTCCCTGTTCTAACAGGTCAGACTGTTTTTGTGAGCTGCCCAGAGTTGAGATGGACCGCCATAAGTAATGTCATACATATAAATGAAAAAATTAGTTGATTTTTCAATTTCAGCACAACTGAAATTGATGTGCTGAAAATGATCAGCATCATTTTCCTAACTAATGTTAAGGAGAGAGATTACTTAAATTAGTGATTACATAGCTACCAAACATTGTCTTGTAGCAATTTGATTCCAGAAAGTGTAGAGTGTAGAAAATATAGCAAGAAAATTAGCAGGTGCCAAAGCAGCAAATAAAATAGAAATGGAATAGGCCACTTTTATACATCACACACACAAAATACTTTTTATCTCTTATTTTATCTCTTATTTTATAAGTGTTGGGCTCTGACCAGAATATTTTAATGAAACTTGTTGTGAAATATTGTTTCAGTTGAGAAAACAACTGAGGAAGGGGCCTTTCAATTCTTAGGCGCTTACTGATTCATAGAATGGTTACTTGGCTAGTTACACACATCTACCAATAGGCAGTACCAAGTGTGCAACACATTTGATGCTAGCAAGCTTTGTGGTTTAACATTTGTAGTGGTTTTAGCATCTTGATTTAGAACTGCTTACTCTTCTCTCTGTAATCTACCAGCATCTGATCTATCAATTACTGTATTTCCTAATTAGTTTATCCTACATACTTTTCTTATTCCTATCAGTTTCCACCAGAAACAGAATCTGTCCTCTTGTTTTTAGCCATTCTGAATTGCAGCTTAAAAGGCCTGGCAAATATCAGCAATTTGTAATTATCTTTTCACTTTATCAACCTTGTATTTTATATCTCAGTCAAGTTTTCTTTCAACTGTCCATTCTTCTCTAATGAAAAATTCTATTTTGAGTTTTATCCATTATTTACTAGTCAAGCTGTGTTATCAGTAAAACTGAAGGTGGATTTATACTATTATGCTGAATGGATGTGAATTTTAAATGGAACAGACACAAATATATGCTGAAACCAGAATGGTACCTGCAGATAGCTGAGGATATTTTAACTTTTATTTCAAGAATGATTGTCACTGACCAGTTACTATCTAATTTCATTATTTTCAGGAAAAAAATACTTGAAATATAATAAAGTATCAATTATATCATAAGAAAATCACAGAGTTTTACTCAACTGTAGAAATTGCAATTGCCAATGTTCAATATCCTTCTGCAGTTTACATATTCAGAATTTTAAAAATAGAAGTCCTGAGATACAATTTTAATTATCTCTTAATACAGAAAAAAAATGCTTCATTGCATTTATTAGCATGGAAATGCACATCATTTTAAGTAGACGAATTCAAAACATTAAAACTTTACGATCAGGAAAAAAATGATGAATTCAGACATCTGAGTCAAAAGAGAACTTATTCACTTTGGTGTTGGGGAAAGTAAATCACACATACATTTTATTATGAAACAAACAGACAGATATTTTTCACACAGAGTTCCATGTCCCTACAGGAGCTCTGTTATTTAAATAAAATAATTTATAATATTCAGTTACCATGTAAATCTTTTTTCAAATTAAATCTATGGCAAATATATTCAAATTGAAAAAAATCCTAGAGAATGATCAAGATCCATATCTAAGAACAAAAAATAAATTAAAATTGTATTAAGAACTTTTCTGAACAGAGTTACAAAGTGTATTTACATATTGTTACTGTATAGCACAGGGGTCCCCAAACTTGGCAACTGTAAGNAGAGTCCAACAAGTCTTAAAGTTGCAAAGTTTGGAGACCTCTGATATAGCAGGAAAAGATCATTCCTTACTGGACTGGGATCACTGGGGCAGGTTCCTTCTCTATGATTCTGATCAACATCAAACAGAGAAATCCTTTCTCTAGGCAGTGAAGAAATATAGACAGCTGCCCCACAGGTGGTCTAAGAGATAATTTCCAAAATATCTGAGCCCAAAAGTCTTCACAACCATCAAAATTTAATTTGGGGTGGTATAGTAACAGAAAGGAAGCACAGAATAATTTTTTAGGTACATAAGGACTCAACTTTAAACTGTTACAACAGATATTTGTACTGAGCAATACTTTCAAAGTCACAAGTTAAATGAACATTTCCTCACGGTTAATAGCTTAATTATATTCTTTGCCATAATGTTGTCTCATTATTTGCTGGATCGCTTTTCATCCTTGTCCTTTGTGTTCTGGTTCCTGTGCCTGTGCTTGTGCCTGTGCCTGGGAGGAGAGTAGCTGACTCTTCTCCTAGACCGAAAACTAGGTTTGTAAGGATGCAGTCTGTGTCTCTTTGGTTTGGTTTCTTCCCTGCTCTGACTTGGCTCAGATTCTTTATTTTCTTCTTGATGTTTCTGTTCTTGGTCTTGCTCTTTTGGTGAGTGCAATGTGTTCTTAATAGTGTTAATAAGAAATCTTTTATTTGTACTGGCAAGAGGGCACTTCATCCTGTGAAAGTATCAAAAAGCAGTAATATAATATCTAAAATACACAAAAAATAAACATTATGAATATACAAAATGAGTACTAAGCTATTTTTTTGGCTTTCCTTGTATGCCACCTAGTGTATACTTGAAGTACAGAAAGAAGCAGTCAAGACACGTGCATTTTATCACAGGTTTGTCCCCCCTCCCCAAAATCAAAGACTTAATTTCTTCATTAAAAGATATAGAATATCTAGTGACATCTGCACATCTGTTACAAATGTAATTATAGTCATTCATGTGACAAAAGAAACTCTAATAGATAGAAGCATTTGCCACAATAAATTTGTTATGACATAAACCTTTGTGCTTTACTGTAAAAGATTTAACAGTTTTTCCTTGGCTATACACAAACAAGGAATTTAAATCTGACATGCTTCAACTATTTGATTCGTAAATTAAGTACACAACCAAAAACATTCTTATAAACCACTTATTTTTCTAATATTTGGTACATAATTATTTTCATTCTTTGACATTACTAAATTAATTACCAACATTGAAATTAAAATAATTGCAAACCAATATTCTTTCAGAAATAAGTGACAAATATGTCACAACTATTAAAAATCATAAAACAGGCCATTATCAGATTAAAATTACTATTTTCAGATGGGGAATATCCTCTATTTTCCATGGTGCTAAAAAATATTAACTAACAGTAGATGGGAAAAATAGACTTGCTGGCTTCTTTTACTGAAATTCTTCTTTCTTGATAAAAGACCTCACAAGTATTCCAGCTTTCTGAATTCAGAAAGAGGACCCCATCTTAAAAATGTCTTTGTGAGCTATTTGCTTATTTGTTGACTATGCAGTCATAGTGAGTTGACGGAATATGACAATTTCATGTGATTTATTTTCAAGTACTAAAATAGTAATCATATCCTGCTGATTATTATGGTGCAACTTAGGATTCCAAGAATGTAGCATTAATTGCCAGAGTATTTTGATCTGATAAAATTAGGACATCCAGTTAAACCTGTTTTTACAACTCATCGATCCCACAGAAGCTAAAAGGAATTTTCACTGGATATGAGTCTATTACTTACACTGAAGAAGGAAAGCGCTACCAGGTTCCTGAGAAAGTAAAATTGTTTCTACACTTGCAACCACATGCCATAAATTAATCCAAGAATAACAGCGTTACTGGAGTCTCTAGAACACCACTATCATCTAGTTCCATTATAAACATAAGAGCTTCTGGACGGGTGGCCAAGGCCTCTTTTCAAACAGGAAGAATGGAATTATTTAGACATATTCCATTCTTTTTCTTCCTATATAGCACTCCAGGTAGACATTCATATATCTCTGTTTTCATTTCAGAAATATAGAAACATTCTAGAGAAATGATTTATCAGAAAATGTGTTCAAATGTTTAAGACAATTACAGCTAGATACTGAATATAATAGACAATGACCAACATAATTTCCAAACAAGTAAGAAAAACTACACATAAAAGAAACTAATTCTTATTCTTAGTTATGTGTCTACTTACCAACCCAAAAAACTATATTTTAATCCACCGGTGAAGAATTTACATGGCAATGCTCACTATGCATTCTTACTCTAGTCCCTAAGTGAGACTTATTAAAGCACATTTGAAATTGCAATGTTTAGGATTTTTTAAAAATAAATATTGTTTTAAAATATTACTATATTTAGCTTGAAGAACTTACCAGCCCATGGGCCCCATTGTTTCTGCTCTAGTTTTCCCACGCTTAGCTTCTATCAATAGCTCTTCCACCGCCTTCCTAAATATTAAAAACAAATATTAATTTAACATCAATACCTTTGGAATGTGGGTATGTTTCCTTCATCCAACAGTAATGCAGATTATTACAATTCACTCAAACTGCAGTCAAAATTGAACTATAATAATTGAAATTCAGATTGCAAATAATAATCTGTCATGTTCTAAATCCCATGAGTCAGTGGACAGACATTTATTTATCTAGATAGTCGCTATTGAGAGAGCCAGTTAGGTATATAATTAAGGTGCCAATCTACAAGCAGCCTATAACTTTAATCCTCCCTTAGGCACAGAAACCAACTGGGTAACTTTGGAGTAATCATTCTTTCTCAGGGCAAACCACCCTCCCAGAGTTTTTGTGGTAGAAATTAAAAGGATGTAAAGATACGTTCAGATTTCTTTTATCACATTTGAGATACCCCTACTCGATTTTCCCTCTACTTGATACATAGAGCTTGTCAGGAAAAAGGCATACACTTATAAATTGGGGAAAATATTTTAATTTTAATTATATTGAAATTGGTTAAAATCTCATATGGACACAAGGAAATCAGCAGAGATTGGTAACAGTAATAATATTGTGATCATGAATAATTTGTCCAATATTGGGTTTTTGTGTGGATTAATTTTCCCATTAGAATTATAGCATATACTTTTGTTCCACTTCCATTACTTATCCTTAATGTAACTTTATAGACTGGGGTTAAGGTACCCACAAGATAAGGTAACCCAAGTTATCTCCTTAAAGTACCTAACTTTTTATAAAGTCTATTTTTAAGTGGGAAGTTGCAATGCTGATCACTAAATTTTATTTGCAATAATATATCTAGCTTTCTCTAGGCACTGATACAGCATTCACCTGTATTATGGAAGGTGGAGTCATCATATACACTTTACTTTATTTGCTACCTAATTTATCAGCCATCTGAATCTTTTGCTTTCTTTTTCTAATCCTGATCCTGATCTTAATGCTAATTAATTGTGGAAACCTGATTTTAATTCAGATTGTTCTAGGTGATGGTGGAGGCTTTAATCTCACTCTTCTAGTTACTAAACATTAGGGGTGAGGCATTTCTATCAATTACAGTAATAAAGTTTTTAACTGATTTAGGGGTAAAGAAGAGGCTTAACAAAAAGGTGTGTTTTGACCTCTGCCCTTTACCCAGCCTTCAAAGAATTTCACAGGAACAAAAAGACTTTTAAAAAAAGACTTTTAATTTCTGATCCCAAGAGAAAAAATGCCTTCTTGCATGAATATAGAAAGATATTTTATAAGGGAACTATGATAGTGTATATGCCACCATTTGTGCACCCATTTATCTCTTTTAACAGTTAAAGTATTCTGCAAAATAGAATTAGGGTTTTGAGAATAAAAAAGCATTTCAGTCTATGTTAACATTCAGCTCCTTTATTCTTTCCTCCCTAGTCAACTATTTTCTAGCTGTAAATGGATCACACTGGAGTTATACTATTTGCCAATACTGTATCTTGAGTGTACCATTCCAACACTTGTAAATTGTTGATGGGATACAGGAAACAGCATGTTGGCTTGCAAGGTGGCTCTTTAGATCACAGATCCTAGCATGCATAGAGTAAGCTTTAAATAAAACCAGGCTTTAGCTATACTTGGGACATACAAGTAAATACTCCTCTCGGGATAGCTAAATTGAGGATCCAAGATTGTTGGGGGCAATAAGCTGACTTTGTAAGAATGCCGCTTGGGGGGGCCCAAAAAGCCCTAGTAATAAGCAGGCATATACAATGGAATGAAGGCTATTGCAGAGCACATTGGATGGTGCTCCAAAGATTGCAAGCTGCCCTGAGTCTTCAGAGAAGGGCGGCATATAAATGTGAATTAAAAAAAAATGTGGCAACCTTGACTCATATTGCACCTTACATTAGCAAGGAATACTAAATGTGACATAAGTACAACCAAAGAAAATGCCCTATTCTCCATTCGCCACTGTTTCTCTTACTAAAACACGTGCAAGCTACAATTGGTCAGTCATGCTAAGCAGTCAGTATTCATGAATCCAACTGTTGACCACCATGGCATATAGAATCTCAAGAAAAAGGGACCATCAGGTTAAAGGAAGTGGAAGGTCCTTGTTTAAAATATTATTTCTGTAGCAATAGGAAAATACTACTCTACAGAAAATCTGTGCTGGATTTGTATTCTATGGTATTAGGTCTTTTTTTCTCTTTTCTATACCAGTTTAAAAATTGGGATTGTTATCTTTGAAGTACACCACAAAATACGTTATGTGAATGACCCATTTTCTTTACAATTGCCTAATCTTTGCAACACTCATTTGGAACTCTATATGGCAAATGCTATCATATGGTCTTGTATGTTATTTTGGAATTTTTCTTATTTAATTTATTTGATCCCGATCTGAAGTTCTCTGCCAGCTATCTCCTCACACACTGTTTGCATGTTCCTATTTAAAGCTGCAAACTTTTTATATAATAATTTGCTTTCCCCTTTTGGCAAAATGGGTGGTTCTGGGTTTAGGATTTGTGGGCTCAGGGAGAATTGCCACCTTTGGTCTTGGATGGGGCTACCACAAACAGACGCTGGGCATAATCTAGGGGTTTTCCTGGATGTACAACTCCTGTTCGAAGAGCAGGTGGCAGTCGTGGCCAGGAAGGCCTTTGCGCAACTGCGGGTTGTGCACCAGTTATGCACTTTCCTGGACCAGTGGTCCCTACTCACAGTCATTCATGCCCTAGTCACTTCCCATCTTGATTATTGCAACACGCTCTACATGGGGCTGCCCTTGAAGAACATCCAGAAGCTCCAGCTGGTACAAAATGCAGTGGCCCGCATGGCTTTGTGCAGACCCTGGTGTGCACATGTTGCACCTCTTGTGCGGGAGCTGCATTGGTTGCCGATTTGCTTCCAGGTGCAATTCAAGGCACTGGTTGTCACCTTTAATGGCTTGGGACCAGGTTAACTGAGGCAACGTCTCTTGCAGGTTACATCTACCCAACCCATTAGAGCGAGGAGGCAGGGAATGCTGTGGGTCCCATCCCTGAAGGAGATACACCTGGTGGGACCCAGAAGAATGGCCTCCTCCGTGGTGGCTCCCTCTCTCTGGAACGTCATTCCCCCAGAGATTAGAATGGCCCCCTCTCTAATACTCTTCCGGAAGGCACTGAAGACCTTGTTCTGCCAGTGGGCCTGGGGAACCCAGAGTGGGACGGAACCCATCAAATGGCTTGTGTGATCTGCNAGTTGGGGGTGATTTTTTATTTATTTTTTTTACAGATTTTGTTCTATTGTACTTTATTAATTTATTTGATTCTTTTTATTTTGTTTTTTATTTTAAATATGGTTTTACATTCTGTAAACCGCCGCAAGTCGCCATGGGTGAATAGGCAGCAATATAAATTCAATAAATAAATAAAAATCTGATTGTCTTATATCTTGTGAGTCCAAAACTTCCTTGGCACTAGATGTATTGTTCACAATTCTGCAACTTGAACAGTGTTGGACTTGTAGCACCAATAGTAGAAAAATAGCCCCTAGTACTGAATCTTCTCAATCAATCACAATTTATAATCAACTGCAAACACATTACATAGCTGTCCCAATTCCTGATTCTCCATTCTTCACATATTTCCTACAAACATCTCTACATTTGCAGCATAGTTAGAGGGATAGAATTGGGATAATTCAGTTTAGGCATTGTAACTGTTTTATCATTTAGTCATGGCAAACTGACAAGAACCCTCCTGATTGAACTTTGCAAGTAGATAGAAAGTGACATCATACCCCCCCCCCTTATTTTAGGGACAGTAATTTAAAAAAAGCACCACTTTAATCTTTCACTCCCACTTTTGGATCCAATATTTCTTTATGGACAGGAAAGGACACCAGGAATTTGATCCCAGAGTTAAGGCCAGGCAACTCTTCAAGCCCTCCAGCAAATGTCCCGGGTCAAAAACTGTTCTAGGTTGCAATTCCCCGAAGACCTGCAGCCTTAATTCTGGGAAGCCCTTGACCAGCCCACAACTAGACGGTTAGTCAGTGAGGCAGGATCACTTTACTGAGTAATAAAACAGAGCCTACCACCGCTCCAGGCTAATTTGGTGCCCGTGAAGCCGGGGTACAATTCCTATAATCCTTTGGCTTGGCTGGGGATGATGGAAGTTGTCCTCCCAGTCACCTGGTCGGCACCAGGTTAGAGAAGGGTGCCTGCTCGCTCTCCGCTTGGCACGCAGCCGGCGGGCAGAGCAAGGGGGGGCATTAGCGCCTTCCAATCTCACCTCTCCAGCTCAGCATCGTCCGCCATGGCGGGCAGCGGTCGAAGGGATCCGCTCTCAAGCTCCCACCGCCTCC
>AZIM01000346.1:1178519-1193642 GCA_000516915.1 Ophiophagus hannah | reverse complement strand
ACAAGTCTAATAAATAAAATAAATAAATAAATTTCCCTTTAAAGTTTAAATAAAAGCTCATAAATATGCAATTGAGAAGGATTTTGCCGAATTTCCCCCAAATTTCAGTTCTCTGAGAATATATGCTCTCTACTGGCAGGAAAAGTGAGAAATGGAGACTTATGTCACAAAGTTTAATTAACATGCTTTGGGAATACTGAAGCATATTGTGAATTAAAAGGGAGAAAAATAGATTAAAAGAGAAAGAAGTAGAATATATTTTTTTACGCCTTTACTAATACTCAAGCATGTGGCAAATAGCTATTTCACACAGAATGTGAAAAGGAAACAGTTGTTTGAGTCTCGATGATTATTCTAATCATAAGGTGTCAACACATTTAGCGGTTTAGATTTTGGATTGGTCTTTTTCATCCTATTAAGTGATACTACAGCTTCTTTCCTTCTGCTGTTTCAGGCTTTTTCCTTCAGCGTACTTCTTTGTTTTCCTTCCTCATCATGTGGCACAAACTCCCCACAATCTAATGTAACTGGGGAAATGAAGTGCAATACCTCTGGAAGGCACCAAGTTGAGGAAAGCTGATAAGGATAGAATAAATTCATTATACAGAGTGTACCATTAGCATTCCTGGCTATCAGTAATGGTGAAAACAGACTAATATAGGTAAATATGTAGATCTTTTCAAAAGATCTACCTAGGTGCAAAAGAAAAAAATGTTCCCCAAAGGTTGTTCTTGAAATTGCCAAGAATATTTGTGAAAAACGTTCAGTACATTTGGCTTCAATCTTACAAAGTGCGAATTCTGTATATTAATAGCTCACTCATTCCCTGAATGCTTAACCTTATGCACCCAGAACAGCATCTTTCATGCAGAAAAGATGGTGGGAAAACTTCCAGAAATGCAAAATCCTTGACCTAAATGTAGTCATGCTGATTTTTGCAGGAACAGACAGAGAAACTGGGAAATGGGAGCCAAAAAGGGTATAGAAATAAATGGCATGTCCTGGAAACAGATGCCCGTCTGGAACATGGAATGGGGCATATTGTCACAAGGTCCGATGTCTCTTTTCTGCTTCTTTTCTTTCAGGTGAATAACTTTGACATCAGTAACGTGTCTCACAACCATGCCAGGGCCATCCTTTCCCAGCCCTGTACATCACTGCATCTCACTGTTCTCCGAGAGAGACGATTCGTAAGCCGAACACACAATCATAGTGATAGCCCTCCCCAGCGAGAGGATAGCTTCCATCTGACCTTACACAAGCGAGACTCCAGTGAACAGCTTGGCATTAAGCTGGTGCGCAGAACAGATGAGCCAGGAGTATTTATTCTTGACCTGCTGGAAGGGGGGTTGGCTGCTCAGGATGGCCGACTCTGTAGCAACGACAAGGTGTTGGCTATCAATGGGCATGACCTGAAGCACGGCACACCTGAACTGGCTGCTCATATTATCCAGGTAAAATCCGGTAGCTGGGGATTCTCTCTCTTTTGCGTACTGTGATTTGCCCAAGCTTACTAACAAACAGGGATGGTTGGGAATGATGGGGTTTCTTGCTTTAATACACTTGCCAGTTGCCAGATTAAAGAAGGCCGGCCTTCTAAAAATCAAGGATGTTGATGCCCAGTGGTGGGATTCAAAATGTTTTACCANGTTCGGTGGGTGTGGCTTGGTGGGTGCACTTGGCATGCGTGCACACACTTTGTGTGTGTGCATGCGCACCAAACGCGCACTTTGCATGGGTGCAGAGGCGTTCCAACTCACCTCTTGCAAGCCTGCACTCTCCCGGTCGCTTCAGCAGCTGCCGCATAGCAAGCAGCTGCCGCATAGCATTCTGCTGTGCCGCCCAAAGCAGCTGTGCCGCCCAAAGCAGCTGCGCTTCAAAAGCAGAGGATAAAGATGAGCATGGGAACCCGGGCGGGCAGGTGCGCCCAACAGTAGAGCGGCGGAGGGAACCAGTTCAGTCTCCGCTGCTCGTCGTCACTACTGGCTCGCTAGAGCTGGGCCGAACTAGTAAAATAACCACTGTTGATGCCCCAGATTGCATTCAAACAAAACCTTACTAACAAACACATAAATTGATAAACACTGTATAGTGGAATGATTAGTAGAGACACCTGAAATAATAAATAGGGTTGTGTACCATTGCAGATTCAGAGGAGGAAAGGTGTGTCAGAAGGCATATGGCGTGTAGCACCTGCCGGCAACTCCTTAAAGTTGTGTTTTCCTGGGATTGTGCCCAAGAAAAGAGCTGGGTTTTTTTTGTTTTGAAACCAAAGCACCGCACTACCCTATTGATTATATAGCACTGTTTTTTCAAACCTTTCTCCCTTCCCCCCCCTCAACAAGCTGGTTTCCATGGTAAAGTTGGAAAGCTACCTGTAGATCCCTTGAGTCATGAAACAATATCCTGGTACACCCTTGGCTTGTTCTACACAGCCATTGGGGTTTAGATTCAGTGGACTAGAAAACTTGATAAGTTTTTCCTTTTCTTCCTAATAATTCAACTTCTGAGATAGCAACCAGCAACCAGATAGTGAAATCAGGTGCTGGCAAACTGATTGAACTAGTCCTCTGTCATGCCAGAATATGGATTGTGTTATTATGTGGAGAAAATAGAGTCTGATCAGTATTAGGTCCTCAGAAAAAGTGTTGATTTCCTTCATACATACAATATAGTCTTCATGGCTGGTTCCTGAATAGAAAATCAGGTAGTCCTCAACTTATGACCATAGTAGACCCCAGAATTTTTGTTGTCAATCATGATGTTATAAATTGAGGCACCCACATGACTGGACACAATTTTGCCTCTTTTTCTGGAGCAATTGTTAAGTGAATGCTACAGTTGTTTAGTGAATCAATGTATTTTTATGCCTTTTTTTTTTGCTGGAAACCAAATAAAAACTCCAGAACCAGCAAAAAACATTGTGAGTCATGGTCACATGACTGAGGAATGCTGAACTGGCAATAAAAGTGAACTGGTTGCCAAGCACTGAAACAGTCACGTGACCATGGTGTGTGTGTGTGTGTGTGTGTGTGTGTGTGAGAAATTGTAATGAAATTGCAAAACTGAGTCCTAAATGGCTTTTAGTAGGTTTGTTGTAACTTGAAACAGTCACTAAGCGAAGACTGCCTGTATTTTGACTATTCTTTGCTCTCAGAGCTAGCCAGTATTGATGCCCCAATCCTCCGTTCATGTTTCATGTGAATTTGCAGGCCAGTGGTGAGAGGGTGAACTTAACCATTTCCAGGCCTACCAAGTCCCAAATTGTAAGCATTCTGAGAGATGGAGGAACCCATCTTACCAGTCATCATCAATCCTATCAGCTATATCACAGCAACAGGCCAAGCCCACATAAGGTAAGTTTGAGACGGACAAGATATTATTTCAATTTATATTTTAATATAAATCTACCTCTGCTTTTCCTAAACAAATAAATGAATTGAAATGTATTCAGTGCATTTCAGTGTTCATATCTTTACAGAATTTTTAATACAGTTTTCCAGTTAACGAGGTATTGAAATCCATACAGGAGGAAATATCCACACAAAATTTAATGCATTAATGAAAATAATATATAAAAGTAATTATTAGGGAACTGGGTTGTTTTTTTAAAAAATGCAGTTATTAAGCAAACCAACATATAAAATAGGTGGAAAATGCATATTAAGACATGAAAAACCTTTTATGTATACTCCTTTTAAGAAATTGCAAACTAAAATGGAATGAACCCAAAATTGGGAAATTAAGAAAAAAAATGAAAAAAACAGGAGTTACCCCTTACATCTACAATATTGATTGCTGAAAGAATGACATTGTTCATACATTTTTGTTAAGGTTAAACATATTGTATGATTAGATGCCTAGGAAGCTGGAAAAATGCACCCTCTGCTGGATAGCATAGCTATTCCCACAGACATCTGTTAATTTTTATGATTAAAAATACTGTCCTCTAAATATGGGCAGGCGCTTAAAATACCCCAGCAGAATAGACAGGAATGTGCCACCTCTCATTATACAATTTCTCAACTTGAAATGTACATTCAGATCCAAAAGGATGTGAGCCTAGGTACCATCTCCAAATGCACACATATCTTCTCCCCCGTCCCTCCAAATTGGATATATTGTATTGTTATGCAATTCAAACAGCAAAAAAAAGGAATTTTAGATCAGAGAGGTTGATTGGGGAGAGCACCAATATTTTGTATTTGTAAGAAGGTTTGTGGAGGGGCACTTAAGTTCCTGGATCTTTGGAGGTGGGGGGAAATGACAGTGTCTTAATTTAAATGACTATATGAGTCTTTTTAAATGAAACATCTGTCAGTATCACTGTGACAATAATTCATTTGCAAAATGTTTTTTTAAGGAAATCCACTTGCATTGATATACTTAATTTTCTGTAATAACAGTTGTGTTGTAAACAACTCTAATACATGCCGTTTTAAAAACTGTTATCCTTAATGCATTCCGTTAGGTATGGAATCTTCTGTGAAATATATTTCAAAATGCAGTCTCCCACAGTGCATGTTTTTTGCAAGCATATTTCAATATTTTAAAATTGTTGAGCTACAGTTAATGGGTGCTGACAAAGTTTACATGACTATTTGTTCTCCATCGGGATCTGCATGTGCAGATGATTTGGCTTCACTCCTTCAGGCTTAACCTAAGTTAAATGTGTGCCTAAACTCTTGTTCGTTTGTTTTTTTGTAGGACCTCTCACAATGTGTGACTTGCCAAGAGAAGCATATCACAGTGAAGAAGGAGCCCCACGAGTCCCTTGGCATGACAGTAGCAGGAGGTCGAGGCAGCAAAAGTGGGGAATTGCCAATATTTGTTACAAGTGTACAACCTCATGGCTGTTTGGCAAGAGATGGCAGGATCAAAAGAGGTAAAAGCAGAAGGCAATACTGAGCCAGTCGGATGGATGGATGGATGGATGGATGGGAGNAAGGAAGGAAGGAAGGAAGGAAGGACTGTCTCTTTTAGCATATGAGGCTGATTGGAAAATGCTGGCATTGCAGCGCAGAAATAACAGACATTATAGTTCTGTCAAGCGTGATGCAAGCTGCCATATGTCCTCTGCATCTGTACATATGTGACATCCTGTTCTTAGATAAAGCACAGAAAATAGCAACTTGGTGGTATGCATTTGCAATTAAATATCCCCTCAACAGGATATCTTGTTGGTTTTTACCCAGGTGACGTGTTGATGAATATTAATGGGATTGATCTGACCAATCTGAGTCACAGCGAGGCTGTGGCTATGCTCAAAGCCAGTGCTGCTTCCTCGGTCGTTGCTCTGAAGGCTCTAGAGGTCCAGATTGCAGAAGAGCAGCCCCAGGCAAATGATGAGCAGCCGAGCACCATCAGTGAGAATGAATATGATGCTAGCTGGTCGCCGTCTTGGGTCATGTGGTTAGGACTTCCAAGGTATGAGTAATTTCTTCTTCTTCTCTGTAGCATCTGCATTTTTTTTTACTGAGCAGGGTTGAAGAATCATGCTGTTTTCTATACTCAGCCTCAGAAGTTCTTTGCAAGTCCTGTGCATGCCATTCTCTTACAGTATAATGTGTTAAAAATAGAAGACATTGTTGTAATTTTTAATAAGGTTTCTATAAATATACGTGATTAGTAGAGCAGTACCTTTTTTTAAGAATTTCTCTCAGGATATCAGGATTAGCCTATAGTTTCTTGTGAAAGCCCAAACCAACAAAACAAAGAAGCAGGATGTTCTGACCAAGGCTTCCGAGACCGTAATTAAGCACATGCTTAGTGCAAACAACTCTTGTTTTATTTCAACACTGGGAATTATGTTCATTCCCAGCCTGTAATGAGTCCCAAACAGGCCCTCGAGATAAGCACCCACCTTTATCTCCTTTGAATTGCTGCCAACAAATAAAGTGCCAAATTAACTGTAAAAAACCAACCGAAGTGCAAAGTCTACACAGAGCTTCAAGGTTTAATCCGAACAGAACGAACGACTTTGTTTCCTACGAAGATTTGTTCATCTTTGTCTGTCCTTTATACCTTATGCAATCACCTCCAAGCCTTACTCCCGAGTTGCCCCTTTGGTCTCAGCTGCTCTTGCCTTCTAGCAGCTCTGCGCACATGCGCACTGGGAACAGCCTCCCCTTGTTCCTCTGCTTCGCTGCTGCCAGACTCTGCAGGCTCCGGAGTCAGCACCCCACTCCCAGATGGTCCTGGTCCCATCTCTGCATCGGACACAGGACCCTCATCCGAGTCCTCCCCAGACTCCCGGATTGGTTCCTGTTCTTCCCCACTGCCCGATTCTGCTGCCGTCTGCACAGGCTTCCAGCGAACCACAACACAGGCCCTGTTTGGTAAAAAGGAGTCCATTTTAAAAAGGAGCTATAAAAGTGATTTGTCATATATTTATTATTTGCTATTTTATGTTTAAAATGTATCTGCCCCCTTCAAGACCTCAGGTTACTTTTCCCAATCTTTTCCCAAAACTAGTTATTCTCTAAGCATCAGCATTCTTGATCTCATAGAATATGGATCCAGGTTTGGATATGAGGTCAGTTGACTTAATGTTTTGCCTGGATATTTAAAATTTGTGCCACACTTCAGGGAAAGAAGAGATTTTGTTTAGAAAGGCATCTTACCGAATGATTACTTTTTGAATTATTAAAAATCATTAATTCGTTGTGTGCAGGCAAGCCTGAAAGAGTTAATATTATTTGTTAGTGGGCTAACAGATTTTCTTAATAGATTTTACAATTCCTTGCCCTTTTTCCCCCACAGCTGCCTACATAGTTACCATGACGTTGTGCTAAGAAGGAGCAATCTAGCCAGCTGGGGATTTAGCATTGTTGGTGGCTATGAGGAAAATCACACAAACCAGCCTTTCTTCATTAAAACAATTGTTATAGGAACACCAGCATATTTTGATGGAAGACTCAAGTAAGGCTTCTTTGGGGTTTTTTTATCTGTAATTTTAACAAGATAAGGAAGTCACCAGAGCTCACAGTTGATACTTCAGATTCGTTCTCCAGCATTTCTTAATCTTGGTAGCATTAAGATGTATGGACTTCAACTTCCCAAATCCTGGGCGTTGAAGTCCACACATCTTAAAGTTGCAAGGGTTGAGAAACACTGCTCGACAATGTGAAATGTGTGTACTTTGTGTGTTAGAAGTAACTCTTTGTAAAGTACAGATCCTGATGCACTGAGCAAGGAATTTGATTGACAGGTAGTCTTCTACTTACAACTGGCATTAATGGCCATTCAAAGTTATGATGGACTTTTAAAAAGCAACAAATGATCCATCCTCAAAGTTATGACTACCTCCCTCTCTTGCAGTCACATGATCACAGTTGGGTGGTTGGCAAGCTGCTTATATTTACAACCAGTTGTGTGTTCCATGGCTATGTGATCATGATTTGAACTTTTTTTTGCTGATTTTCAGTAGAAAGGGAAGGACAGAACTTGTCTACCTTGTTGAGTTCCTCAATAGCTTTTTTTTAAAGAAGGGAATGAACCAGTTCCTCCTTCAAAATTGGCAGGACCATGCCTTCATTCCCATCACCAGATCCTAACTGCATGTCATCTCCTGGGGACATTTGGGTAACCAGGAGGGACAGGGATCCAAACTTATAGTCTAAGAATCCTATACGCTTGCTGTAAACTAACAGGATGAAATTCCTCCCAGATAACCAAGCCAGACTGAGGCTCATTTACCTTCATGGCACCTGCCTCAAGACTAGTGTCCAATTTTTAGCAGATACTTTAACTGACAGATATCTAGTATATTCCTCATAGCAGCCTTGCCTGGTGAACTTCTGACTCCAGCTTCCTCAGGAGGATCTGGGTCATTTTTCCAATTTGATATCCTTCAGGTAATCCATCACAAACCAAGAATCCATTACCCACCAAATCAACCCACATTCCTCTTTTTTCACAATTTTAAATGCTAAGCTGAATGTTTTCAGTTGTCTGCCTTTCCAGATATTTTCCACAGCTATGCTATTTAGTGAATCCGCTATAAATTGTTCCATTAACTGAAGTGTTCTCAATTACTCAGTCAATCAAATTAAACATTCAAAATCATTTGAATTCAATTGTTACTTTTTAAAATCTGATTTACCAGCATCATCTTCAAAGCAGCATACCCTTCTGCAGTAGAGAGTTAGTGAGAGATTGTACTTGCTGTAAGACGTGTATTTAATGTAAACAAAATGCTTTCTTCTTTGGAACAATTATTTTTTGCATGTATACATCAGCCAGTTAACATATCCTTTGCAACTAGAATGGTGTCAAATTTAGTTTTCCATCATACCTAAACAGAGGCATCTAAGAATTGGCCGTGCAAACTCAGGTCATTTCCTGCAGTATGTGGGGTTGTGTAATTTACTAATCCTCATTGTTTCTCTCCTTAGATGTGGTGATATGATTGTTGCTGTCAATGGACTTTCAACCATGGGTATGAGCCATTCAGCGCTGGTTCCTATGTTAAAGGAACAGAGAAATAAAGTAACCTTGACTGTTATCTGCTGGCCAGGAAGTCTTGTATAACATGCAAAGAACATATACATTGGTTGAAGCAGCTTTTTTTTTTTAATAGCTGGCTCGACTTTTTCAGGCAAAGCTGTGTTTTTTTTCCCCCTTTTCTACTAATGCAGCTGGTAATAAGCTGGGCCAAAAAATTGCTACCTTCAAATCTTACAAATGTGTGTGAACAGCGGGGTGCGTGGGAAAGGAAGATTTTTAACTGTACTGTGTTGTTCTTCTCATCCTAAAGTAGCCATTCCTATCAAGTTTTGTTTATTATTATTTTGTTTATTTCCCATCATTGCAGTATCCATGTTCATATACTTCAGTTTCTTGGTTGGCTTAAGGAGATCAGCCTATTCCAACTATCGTAGTGGGGACAGGATTGCACCTAGCCTGGGTGCCAACATGCTGGCATGTTAGCTACCTGCTAGGATGATCTCCGCATTGTTAAATACAGATGCAGATGTATAACCTGAAGACAGCAGGTTAACAACAAAGCAAGGCCTTCTACATAAGAGATGGTTATTCTGTAAGGTGTTTCCTATTTAGGTTTTCAGCTTTGCTCACGGAAGGCACACCTGGAACCTTCTGTTTCAATTGTTAAAATGTGTTGCTGTGTTAACATCTAGTAGATTAACGTCGACATATTTTTTCCTACATTTCAGTATTCTTCTGTTTATATGAGAGCCTGAGCAATGGTTTGTGCTGTGACTGCCACATAGAAGCTGCAGGAAGTAACTCCATGTTGCACATGCTCCATATAATAGTCTTAACCCATAAGAAGGCCCACTGTCCCAAGGTTACAATTGGTTTTCTATCATCAAATGCATTGGATGGCAGGGAGTGGTGGAAAGAAAGAAAATGGTTATCAGCCGTTGTCCGAAAAAAGTATTTATGGCATCATAATTATAATGTACCAATTTGTCCCTGGCTACATTTAATCAGCAAGCCCATGTTTCATGTGAAGCATGACAGCAGCTTGTACCAATTGGTAGCATAAATAGTTGCCCCAAGGCTGAAGCTGCATCAGTATTATTATCTAAGGCATGCACTGATGCATGACCAACCTATGAAAGCAGCATCGGATGCAGAGCAGTGCTTTGCTTATAGGCAGGTATCTTTTGTGACAATTCCAAATCCTGTAATCTGAATAAATTCTGAGAACTTGCCATTATGTCTGCATTTTCTGTTTTGCATAATTTATTCCTCCATTAAGTCTTCATTGTGTATTTTGCATTATCATTGGACAAGGCACGGGGTACAACGGAGCTTCTTGCCACAGGAAGCTTGGCTCACCCATTCCCTGACCTTCAAGATTCGTAAAATAATAGGGCAGGAAGGGACCTTCGTCTTCTAGGCTAACTAGAATGAATAACCAGCCATTGTTTGAGAACTCTAGAGATGGAACACTCACAACTCCAGAATGCCACTGCTTAATAGCTGCCATCGTCAGGATATTCTTCCTAATTTTAAATGTGGATCTCTCTTTGTGAAGCTTCCACCTTTTAGTTCTTGTCCTATCCTCTGACACTACGAAGAATAAATGTACATCCTTTTCCCTATGTTAGTCCTTCTGGCATTGTAAAGTTTTATGTCTCCCCTTAGCCTTAACTTCTTTAGGGTAAACATCCCCTGTCCTTTTAATTGTTCTTGATAGGATTTAATTGCCAAACCCCTCATCATCTCTTGTTCTTCTCTGCCTTCTTTCCAATTCCTGTACTGTGGCAGCCAATCCCAGGTACGTTATTTTAGTTGTAATCTGATCAGGCCAGCGCATGGTAGAATTGTCTTTCCCCACAATCTCAAGATTATGTTGATGCAGCCTAAGGTGGCATTGGCTTTTGGGTCAGTTGCAGTACATTGTTGGCTCTTACTTAATTTGTGGTCTACCAGGACACCTGCATCCTTTTTGCCAATACTACTTTCAAAACAAATACCACCAGTATTATACTTGTGCATCTGGTTTCTTTCCACCTTACTTGCAGAACCTTAACATTTCTGACCATTGAACTGAATTTCATTGAAAGGGCTCAATATGCAAATGAATCAATATCCTTTGAAACTTGAGCTGGTCTTCTAATGTATTACCAATCTCTCCTCTCGGCTTTGTGTCATCTGCAAATCTGCTTAGCATCCGTTCTATAGCTTCCATAAATCATTTATAACAATGCTGAAGAATGCTGGGTCCAGAATAGAATTCTGAAGTATCCGCTCCCCTTGATCTACTAAAAATCATGAATTGGTTACTATTGTTCAACCAACAGTGAATCCATCTGCTAATACGACCATCCATTTCAGAACAGTTTATGTAAAAGAAAGCCACGGTCAACTTTATCAGATTAGTCAGCATATTTCTTCAACCATAAGGTCCAAATTTTTTTAAAGTAAAAGATTGGAATGATAAGTGAAAGTGGAGGTACAAAGTGTACAATGACTCTTCATGAAGTGTACGCAATTGTTAGAGTAGATACAATATAAATTCTTTCAAAAGAGTGATAATTTAATGAAAATCCGCCACTTCTATATATAACTTTATTTGCCTACTACAGTTCTTGGTCATCTAGGTCCTGCCAGTTCTCTCTTTCACTAAGGAGATTTAAGAGCAGAAATCTAGCAAATTAAGGTGTGTGTTTTGTAGACTTCATAGTCCCTTTCAAAGGAGCAAAAATTTATGTGTGTCTCAATATTCCTAATCCCTACAAAATTTATTTGAATTTCTTTCCATCCTGACTGTGTTCACTGAGTAGGACCAAAGCCTACTTAAAAAAAAAAGAACTGCAATAATTGGATTGTTTTTTTTAAATATTTCATGTGTAAAGTGGGTTGTACCCTTCAATAAAATGTAATGTGGGTATGATAACAGTGCTGGCAACAGTAACAAAAATTAATTGGGGGTGACATTAGTTTAATCTGCAATATTAACATGCATTGATAATTGCTGTCCAAAGTGAATGTTTTGCTATGTAAAAAATGTTTTTCTAAAAACCATTTTTATACTTTATACTGCAGCTAATTGTAGCTTTCTTGTGTGTCTTATATGCAAAAGCTGAGAAATAATTTAGAAAAGGGAAAAAACTATTACTAGGAGTGCTATGTTATAATTTCAGGAAGTCTAATGGGGAGAAGGAACCCAACACCCATAACTGGGAGAAAGAATGGTATTTTCCCTCGTTATTTTGTCTCCTGATAAAAGCCCAGATGCCTTTACCTAAAATGCTGAAACAACCTACGTTGTTTATGGAGTCGTTTCCTTAATTATTTATCTTCTCTGAGCTGAGGACAGCTAGTTTGTTTTATACGCAGATTCACACTTACATTCTAAGACAAACTTTTACCAGAGGTAGATCACAGTTGAACAATATGGACATCTTTTTGCAAAGCACTTAACGTTGGCTTTCAAATGAATCCAGATTTCCTCTGCAAAAATCATTTGGCCTACTTGAAAGTAGTCTAATTCATAATGGTTAAGTACGTTTAGAATGATCTGTGTATTATAATGCTAGTATTACTTATCTGAGAATGTATTTTACCCTCACATCTATCTAATATGGGCATGCATTTTTCCTGCCTCCCTTCACTCCCATGTTTGAAACATTCTAATATGGAATAATATGGCATGTCTTTTTGAGTTCTTTGCTCTAAAGAAAGCGGTAAGACTTTGATTTAAAAAACAACAACTAACACAACAAATATTTTATTTCTCTCCTGTGCAATGCAAAATCTTTTGCTTTCACACTGTAGATCCATACAGTATTACTATGTTTAATAATATCCATCAAGGATAGGGATTTATTCAGCCCAGTCAAAACTGCAGTGAAAATTCCCATTTGTACACAGACCAAAGTCCAAAGAACTTCCTGGGGTTGCATAAGGACTATTGTATCGCCATGATTTTTTTCTAACTGTCTCTGATGCTATATTGCATGTTGCTTTTGGAATTCTCTGTTTCAAAAGCAGTTGATGTGATGCATAGGAGGAGGTACTAACATTGCAAAACTTTTCACGTTCTAGTTCTAGTTATTGCTACTATGTATGTAGCCTGCCATATTTGCTGTAATAAAATGGTCCACCTTCGTAAAGAATCCCATTGTGGAATCCCTTGAAGATGGCATACATTTTGGGACCCAGCAGCCACAGAAGTCAGGATTATGATGAGAGAAATATGGCTGTGGATAAGAGGATATCACTGTAAAAAGCGAGCTGGCATGATGAGGTCAGTGTTGTACCACCATTATGGACACATTGAAGATGAAAAGATTGAGGGTTAAGCCTTAATGTTTGTACAATAATAAGCAAGAACAAGTTAACTATTTCCCTTCCTTGAGTGAATGATGGGATATAACTTTTCAGTTTTAACTTTGTAAACAAAGCACTGCATTTTATTGCAAGTTACCCTAAAGGCTAATGAGGAACATACTTGTCCTATTTTCAGCACATGCCATTTGAAATTAGGCCATTGCACTGAATGCTCAGGCAAAACCATCATCTCATGTAGTGGCAAAGAGTACCATAGACTTTGTGCTAGGATTTTGTACTATCAATTACCATCTCTATTAGTAGAAGCTGGTACCAGGTGGATTCTCTTATCCTTGCCCTATTTTTTTATTTTTTTGCTGACATGTTATTTCAATTTCCTTATTATTCTCATGTATATCATTGGGTTGGTTCTTCAGTGCCTTCTGTCTTAAACTATACTATACAGTGAATTCCAGTGCTGTGGTATTAACTGAAGGATAAGAGAAAAATAAAAATGAGATTTCCTTTTGCAATGGTGTATAATCTTGATTGTTGTCTTTTATAATGTCTACTTGAACCTTCAAGCACATCTCAGTTCTTTAGCATAATTGTGACTTTATTGAGCTTTCTGCTACTATGATATGTATGTTTTAGCTATAACACTTTGTTATATACATTGGCTTATATTCTCACAAACCTGTGAATTGAAGAAATTCCATTGTTGCTCTCCTATGTCTTTTTGCATGGAAGAAATCCACCATATGGAGTACCGATGTGGTATAGTGTTGCTATAGTAAAGTATGTTTTACTATAGGAACACTTAACAGAACTCCACAGCTCAGCTTCAATGAATAGGATATGCTTCTTGGTTAAAAGCTCTATTCATGGAGGTTGATATATTTAATTCCATAAGTCTACTTTGGTCTTACATGCTGGGATGGATAAAACACCCTCAGAATTCAGCAGTTTTATGGTCTACTTAATAATATTTGTGCAGGGCATGAACATTACCTACTCATAGGTTAATTATCCTAGTTCTCATCCCCATTTAAGAGCAACCCATGTACTGTAAGAGAGGACCTTTTTATTTTGAAATTAATATATGGCCTAAACAGCCCCAACTTGACTCTTGTTGAACTGAACTGAACTGAACTGAACTGANNNGAACTGAACTGAACTGAACTGAACTGAATTCTTTATTGGCCAAGTGTNTTAATAATAGTCATAGGGTACAATAAGCTTGAAGATGGGATACACTTTGGGACCCAGCAGCCACTACAGTCAGGATTATGTAAGTTCACACGATAGACCATTGTTTGGTCCATAATTTCAGCAATCTTATTTCACTGTGTGTTCCACAGAAAAAATTGGTTACGAACCATTGGCACGGTTTGGTTTTTATCAAATTCCTCTTTCATAGGGCAGTCTGGCTTTGATCGTCATTGATAAATTTGTGGCTCAGATGATGGGGATGAGGAGGGAATGCATTTTAAGAAGAGGGTAGAAAAAAAATATCAGTACTTCAAACTTTTGACTAGATTCTGTATCAATAGAACATTCAGCTAGCCAATTACTACCAGGTAGTAATGATCAGTGATTAGCAATAGCAATGGAGACAGTTTGGTCTAGTGGTTAAGGCACCAGGCTAGAAAGCCAGAGACCAAGAGTTCTAGTTCCACCTTAGCCACTAAAGCCAGCTGGCTAATCACTCTCTTTCATCCCAACTCACTTCACAGGGAGGTTGCTGTGGGGGAAATAGGAGGAAGGTATGTACTTTATGATTTGACTTATATTCTTTCTAATCTGCAAGTCCTCAAAATAGCGGACAATATATTTAAAATATGGGTTAAAATTAATATCGGTACTAAAATTGTTCTGTTGCAAGGGTCTGTTCATCTGCATGTCACTGAGATGCTTTCCTCGATCCTGCATAGATCTCCCTTGCACTATATACTAATGGTTGTGAGCAATCTATATCACAGTCATGTAATTTGTACATCCTAGAATCCACTGGTGCTTAGTCAAAATAGAGCACATCATAAAGAGATCTCATTATGCTATTCATACCACAGTTCCAACATTTATTTGCAATGTTAAGCTGGAAATAGTGTCATTCTTGGCATTTATTATGGTACATTCTATTCATCATTTTATCCTCTCAGCTTGCTTAGGTAGCCAACATCTACTATACATTGACAGGATCTTAATTTGCAAAAAAATCCTCCTTTCCCAAACAAGACTTCTTTACATCATTTATAGTAGTTTCAGGACATACAGGTGAAACTCGAAAAATTAGAATATCGTACAAAAGTTCATTTATTTCAGTAATGCAACTTAAAAGGTGAAACTAATATATGAGATAGACTCATTACATGC
>AZIM01000346.1:1154256-1166510 GCA_000516915.1 Ophiophagus hannah | reverse complement strand
AACAGGAGGGGCGAGAGAACCGACCCCTGGGGCACCCCACAAGCGAGGGGCCTCGGGGCCGACATCTGTCCCCCCGAGAGCAGATATTAGTGGGAATATGGAAATTCATGGGAATGTAAAGGTGAGCACCCAATTATCTGTATTGGACACTGAGCAAAGTTTATCTTGGGGCTTGAAGAAGCGTAAGTATGCTGATGGACAGGTCTGCATATCCTGGAACAGCCAACATTTGATGTAGCCTTGGAATTTTTAAAATTTATCTTATATCCTGATAAAATCCAAATTGAATATGTGAATTCCCTGAAATTTTCCCAGGATAAGATGCAGAAGATACATATCTGAAGTTGACAGAGAATCCTCTTCAGTTCTCAGAGACTAAAGGGAAAGTGAGACATAAATCTTAGTATCAATGAAAAAGGCTTTGGTGTAATTTAGCCCAATAAAATTTACAACCATTGTGTAATTAGTATAGCTAATTATCTCTAAATGCCTATGAAATAATCATTACCCTTTGGCAAAACACTACTACTGTTTTCATCTCCCAGCATAGTGTATCCTACTTATTTGGTAGGTTATGCTCTTCTGTTTTGACATACACAGAGTCCTTTTATATATGCATACATGCAGAAGCAAACATACATTTTTTTGTACTTTGCAAACTCCTGTTTGCTAAATTGTCCATCCCTCTTTTTGCATCTGGGTACTATTTTAGCTATCAAAGAATCCAAAGGAGATACTGCGCTTCTTCATAAACAGCACACAGCAAAATAAGATATACAATAAATACCTGTTTTGAAATAACTGAACAGCCATAAATATGTGTCCCATGATCTATGGACTTAGACATATAATCTTAAAGGCTATTGAGTTTTGAACTGGTCAGTTGCTATATATGAGAATTTTGTAGGTTGGAACATAACTACTCAACATAATCCAGAGATACTACACAAAGCAGTATAAACTTCACAAATGCTTTGTCCTTTAGTTTGTGCTCTGCCATCACAACTTGCACACATAGTAAATTAATGAAACATAAAAGCTATTTCCTCAGACACTATAGTCCCTGAATGCAAGTAACAATTCTTGGAATATGTTTTCCTTTGATCTTCCCGTCCCTCTGTCACTGTTGAGTCGAAGTGCTGTTTCTCATATTACTTTTTCAAAAATACACACACACACGATTTAATGGTACAGCCCAAATATATAGAACACAAATGCAACGGACATATATTACATTAGTACATCTTGGGATCAGGACTGAATGATTACAAAGCTTGTGACACCAATAGTCTTGCTCCCCACATATTTGGATCTTTCATGTATTGGCAAGATTGCATTAAAGTTTCCTATTTTATTATTTCTTTCATTGATATCACCCATTGATACGCTGCTTCTCTATCAGGAAAGGATACCTTCAGCATTAAAAACAGAAAAACAAAACAAAAAACTTTGCTGTGCCTCTCAACTAAAATAGAAAACTTGATTCTGTAAGATAGCAGGGGAAAAAACCTGAATTTAAGAACTGATAAAATTCCAAACACACTGATGTATGCTGATAGTACTTTGGCAAATGCTCCCTAGTTTGTTTTGATGGTTAATCATCTTGACAACCTAAGTCGAGCAGGACAATTTCTCCAGTAAATAAAAATTAAATATATAATATGTTGCTGATAAAGTCAATGTTTTTTTTTAATAAACATTTCTTGTCAGGCTAAAGAAAAGTAACTAGTAGCCCTAAATTATTGTCATCACACCATTGTTGCTATTACCGTTGTGATTCATGAACGCATTTGTGTCTTTCTAGACATCTCCTCAAGCGTTTCCCATCTTAATCTTTGCAAGCATCTAAATTTCTTTACAATTAGATTGAACTTAATTATGGCCTTTCCTAATCATCATCCTGCCTTGCTTTACCTGCACTTGGGTCACAAATGGCCAGCTGTCTCATCATTTCATAAAGAGTTGTTTTCCTACCTGCCGTTCGCTATGTTCAGAATGTTAATAGCTACTACAGCGGAATATGAATAGGCTTGGTGGAGCCACTTGAAATGTAGAAAAATGGCCCAGGCATGAAAAAAGATAAAAGGGAAAAGGGCAGTAATGAATTTAGAGGAAAATGAGCATTAATGGCCCTAACATTACTCATGTTCCACATAACAAATTATTGGAAGCCTGTCAAGCACACCAAATTACCTACTCATCTGCTGTTGTGGGGCCCTTTGGAGCCATCCAAAACCAGCAAAAGCAAGACAATTTGAGCTAATTTTACTATTTATAACAATAGAACAGACCATTAAGATAAATTAATGTCATTATCAAGTTTCTATGAAAATGACAAATACTGCTATCTCGAGCAGCTTTAGAAGCTGTTGACTATAATGAAATCTGCTCTACAGGTACTAAAGAGAAACACTCCATGTAATTATTTTCTAGTAGCTTGTTTGTTTCCTTCCCATTCATTTGCTTTCACCACAATTAGTTCTGTACACAATACATGGTAACTAAACAGTCAACACTAGGCGACATTAGGACTAATTGGGCAATTAGGAGGCAGTTCTCATCCTTTTAAGTCCTAAAGAGACCTAGGAGTAAACATTCTTCTCCAAGCCCTAATGCCGGTGCTACCCAAGCAGACAATAATGTTTGTCCAAGCTTAAGGGAACACCAAGTAAGACAAGAAAGGAAGTGCAAATCAAATGTTTCCCACTAAGATTCAAACAACAGAGAGGGTGAATGCAATGATCTAATAATTACCCCACATAGTAGCCTCCACAAAGTAGCAAAAGGATGCGACAACTTGGAAGGTGTCTTAAAATGAAGATTGGAACATCACATGACTCATGTGCCAGGGAATATCTGGCCTATCAGATTAACCTATCTAGTCTTTGGGCCTCAAATCATAAGTACATTTCATTTATTTATTAAATTTATATACCTCCCATCTTGCTGTCCAAGGCAACATTTCTCAATGGACTACAATGAAAAAGCTTATCATCTTGGTCTAGGGAAACGGTGTTTGGTTACAGAAAGAATAGGCTACGCAGTATAAAGACAAGATGCTAGCCAAGCAGTTCAAAAAAAGATGGAAACAATCAAGGGATCTAAAATAAAACAAAGACAAAATAAACATGCATGGAAGTTTGTGTATATGTATGCACACAGACATACATTAAGGAGAAATAAAAGAATATTGATGACTTCTACCTGGAATATTTATATAGGTGAAGGTAATCTATTAGGAAATGATATAGCATCCTAATATCAGATCCTAAAAAAGATATCCTTTAGCTTTGGGATCCTTCCAAAATCTTGGAAGTTGTGCTCATTGTTCAGCCATTGCAACATACAGGTCTGACCACTAATATCAGCCAAATGCATACAATATACTTCAGCAGTTGAATTAAAAATGTAATAACCATATAAGATTTGTTTTAATTAACCCATCCTCTTTGCTTAATTTATATTGTTCACACTTAATGTACTACATTGTTCACACAAAGAAAGTGGATCAATTTAATAACTAATTAAACATGGGGAGCACTCTCCAAACTGCAATAGCAATAGTACTTAGATTTAGAGTGCTTTACAGCCCTCTCTAAGCAGTGTACAGAGTCAGCATATAAGCCCCCAACAATCTGGGTCCTCATTTTACCAATCTCCAAAGGATGGAAGGCTGAGTCCACCTTGAGCTGGTGAGAATCGAACTCCTGGTATGAGCAGTGAGTTAGACCTGCAGTACTGCATTCTAACCACTGCACCATATGGCTCTATATACCGCAAAGAATATCGCAAAGAATATCACACAAAAGAAGAATGCAGAGTGTATGTACACCCAGAATAATAAATTTCAATTCTAAGAAGGCAGATTTAAATTCCATTTAGAGAAAACTAAAAACAGCAGCAATTTGGCACTGGAGCCAATTTTCCATAAAGATGGTGCATTTTACTGGATGCGTTGCATGGTAGCTAGCAACCATCAGTCATAGATAACTTAATTTGGATTCTTGCACAGACCAAGGTCTCAGCTTAAATGTTTTTTCCAGCTCTAAAATACCTGGATTGACAGGTCTATCTTTGAACCACAGAAAACTATTTACCATTTCCTTCCAACTCTGTTAATCTGTTTGCTGTTAATCCCAGGTTGCCTATGCAATCCCTGGAGGTGGCAGCTTGCTATTAATTGCACCATCATCTATTGCAGGAGATGATACAATTAGTGGACCTGGTGACATTTTCTTCACACTGCAACAGTCTTCTTTATCCTAATACTGCCTTCCTAACTTAATGAATGGAAACACCGAAGCTTTTCAGTATCAGTGTTTTAAAATCCTTAAAGAGAATATGCTAAAAACAAAAACTGTCTGTGCTTTTCACAGTTCATTTGTTTGTTCTCAATGGCTTCAAACAAGAAATCAGTGGCACAGCCTAATCATCATCTTCTTTTAACGATCCCATAATCTCTTGAGGGGTGGAGTCTGGGCAACCGAATGGAGATAGCAGAGTGTTTACTGGCCAGATGCCTTTCCTGTCGCCAATGCGGAGTTTTGTTCAGCAGATATATTCTCATTGCGCCCAGAAAGAGAGAAATATCTGCCTCTACCTAGGATCGAATCACAGCCTCCTGATTGTGAGGCAAGGACTCCACCTCTAGGCCACCACACCACTTATGGGAGCCTAATCCTTCTTTCTAAATTCTAAAGTAACAGTTTAGCAAAAGAAAGGAAACAAACACTCCTAAACCTTTGCTGCCTTGACCCATTAGTTGTTCTTGATGTTCCTGCAAATGTAACCCTAGCGTGAAAGAATGCACAAATGCCCACATACTATTTGGGTCTTCATAATAGGAATCAAAGGGGTTTGACTCTAACCCTAGATCAGGCCTGACATGAAACAGGAACTCTCATTCCAAAGCATTCCATTAGAACCCAAATCAAATCTTGATCCATTGAATTCGTAACAATGCTCCTTTTCATCTGCCAGTGCTTTTGACTTAATAATGTTCCAACCACAACTTTGGCTTTAGGTCAGTCTTCTTAATTGAGAACTCCCAGTTACGGAGGATTCCCATCATTCTCAACCAGCATGGGCACTGTATAAATACCACAGAGTAACATTCCCAGAGGCACCTACAAGGAGTGAATTACATCTAGTCATTGTAAGCTGAGGCAAAGCATCATCACCCAATCAGATGTGGAAAACATCCTTTTCTATCCCAGTACAATTGTGTTTCTTTCTTTGTGCATCTCTTTATCATAACAGTCATCAGCTGCTGGAATCACAGAGCCTAGCCAGTTAGTATTGTATTAAAGTTAATGAAAAGCAATTAGTATAATAAAGTGCTATCCAACATTTAAGGACATTTTATTCATACAATTAGCCAGAGGTTCTATTTGAGAGGAGATTTCATTTTTAAAATTTAATTATACCTTTACATGAGAATATTAAATTTGACATCCATTTGTTAATTTATTATAAAATAAAGAGATTGGGAGTTTGTGACCACTTGGAGACCAAAGCAAATTCTATGTCAGAAAATATAAAACCAGGCCTCTCTGCAGCAGCCCTGAAACTTACATTTACATTGCTTTTAATTTTGTTCTTAATTTGGAAAAAATATTGAACATTTTTCCTGACTCTCGGGTCTAGCCTGGAGTTTTAATGGACTCAGTTCACATAATATATTAAGTCATGGTTTATTAAATCAATTATTGTTTTTCTCCATTGGCAACTCAAGATGGTCAATGGTCTATGTTATAACCTCCCATCTGGAGAAGTTCTGGATCTTTAGGCCACATTCTGACAATAGCATGAATTTCCAAGGGAATTTGACATGATCTTAGAAACTGTTCCAGAACTTCACCGGACAGAACACATATGAGAGTAAATGGTATGTGGGAATAACCTTGGAAGACAGGAATGCTGTCAAGGGAACTGTCAAATAAAAGGCAGTTGAACCTACAACAGTAATATGAGTGGGGCAAGAGGCTCAGAAAAGAGCCTACTTTGGGGGCTACTTCCCTACTTTGGGGGCTATAAAACGGAGTGGAGGAGAGAAGTGCTTTCAGACTTGCAAGATGTCTGAAATGTCCCATTAACTGTATAGTGAAGTGGAATTGGCTTACCTGCTCATATTTCCTATCTAGTCTTCCTTGTAAAGATAATACCAATCTTGCAAGTCTCAAAGCTGTTATTGTACGGAGGAAAACCAATGAGATACATGCAATCTTCTCCCCATTTTTATGGCCTCGGTGTCCATCAAGATTATGTCACTAATACTTCAGAGAAAAATATTGATTTTAGTGGCACATTTTGACGTGAATGATGTGCACGTGTATATATGAAACATTAGACAAATCTGTGAAATCTTTGCTAGGCATAATAAACCTATTTACATAACAGACTTTCACAATTTCTCAAGGATGGTTACATCTTTTATTTCCACCCCTTCTGACAATGTCATCACCATACCTGCAGCCTTTGGAGATCAGAATTAAATTATGGCCTTTTCTCTCAACACAGGTCCAGAGACGATACGTATATTCCACATAGATGCAGCAATATAAATACGTTCATTTCATGCTACCATGAAAAACAAAATAACCTTTCAGTGTGGGAAATCTATAATGTAGGCAGCTTATTTTGCAGATAGGTAGTGCTTCTTTGAACCCATCCAATTTTCTGAAAATATCTTGCTGTGGTGGACCTCTAAAAGGCAGTAAGGTTTCTCACAGTGTTTGACAATGAATAATACATTGGAAGCAAAGGCAGCCATTAGCTCTCTTCTAATCAGTATCATGTAGCATTTTACCAATTAACCACTTCTCTCAGACACTTACCGTATGAAGTGGCTGTAGACAGAACTCCCACCAGGCTGGACTGGGCCATCTGCATTTAGAAAATTGCCTACACATTTATTAAAGTGAAATTCACCCATTAATTAGTCCTGTCAGTCTTTCCACCAAGGGTTCTCATTAGCACATTGATCTAATTACTACCACCAGAGGCAAAAGGGTGTGGAATTGGAAAAGATTGGGGCAAGGGAGCAGAAAGAGGAGAAGGAGAAGGAAAAGGAGAAGGAGGAGAAGAAGCAGAAGCAGATTTTTTTTTCTTCCCAGTCGTCAACACAAGAATAGCAAAAATCCAAACACCATGACAAAACTGAATAAACATTCATATACAACATCTCTATTTTATCTTGATAAAATCTATATGAAATTCATTTTTAAAAACTTTGCAGTTCAAATTACCTAAAAGTACAAACCTCAAAGAGTTATGGCTTAGGTTTAGGCTGCATACACTCAGTATGACACCATAACTACCAATCATGTTTGACTTAACTAGGAGTTCTGCAAATTCAATCTCTATTACTAATTTACCATTTAGTGCGTCATGTGAAGATAGAAAATTATGCTGAACTCAGCCACAACTTTAAATATTGGCCAAGCCTATGTTGGGACTCATATGCAAGCAAGATCTTTTTAACTAAAAGTATTTTAAAATGCAAATAGGAACTTAAAAATGGCCTTCACACACACGCACACACACACACAGCAAAGAGAGGAGTTTAACTGGAACAGGTCATTGGGAAATGGCAATGAAGGGAAAAATAGCAGTCACTGGAAAAGTAACATTCCATGGGAAAATAATGTTTAAGCAGTTTTAAGAAATAGCAGTAAAGCGCTAACAATGGAACAATCTGCCCAAGGCAAGGGAAGGGAAAGACCATGCCCAATGCATGATCGAGACTCATTCTGGCCCATTGTAATTTTGAATAATTGTTAAGTGACATATCGTAATTTAATGCCAATTCTCTTTTTCTATCACAATTTTTATTAAAGCAAGATAACTTGCTGCCTACAAATCATGTCCAACATGTATTACCAACACTGCAATTTTTTGATGTTCAGTTAAAATAGTTTTAGTTACACTGTATGTAGATATTTTCACCTACTGAACATTTTTGTGCTGACTAGACACACCATGATCTGTTGGGTCTCTGTTTCAGAGATATTTCTGGATCAGACTCTTCAATGCCTTCATCAATGGCAGAGCCTGTAATGTACTGTCTTCATTGGAAAAATTCTTAAAAATTTAGAGAGATATCCAGAGTTGTCTCTGCCTTGAAAATAACCTATGTTACAAAATGTTTTATCAAATTTGCCAAATTTCAACTCTACAGAAGTCATGACGTCTGAATTTTGGATACATTTTGTAAGTTAGCCCATCTGAGGTAATTTGGCTTAAAAATGGTTGTCCTATGATGTACTGTTTCATCCAGTTAAAGGTTACTGACAAACATGACAGTTTGAATAGTATATAGAATTTGATCTGAAATCAAAATAGGAAGAACGATAGTGTAGAGCTCTTTAAATAATGCAACTATATAGACTAATAGTTCAAACTTCTGCATTAACCACCCGTTTTCATTAGCAAACACACAGAGAAAATTCTAAAGTCTTATTGCTTTTGGTGGTTGCCCCACGTTTTGCCATCTCAATCTGGTAGTCTAATAATACTGTATCTTCAGTGTAACCTCTTTTTTGTAGATTTATACCTGACACAATAATAAAGGTTGGATGCCAATTAAAAAAGAAGGCAAGAGAGAGTTGGTTGCAGCTGTTAAAGTATCTAAGGTGATGCATTCCACTGGTAATGACCTGTGAGCATTTAGAAATCATATTAAAATGAGTACAAATGTTAATTTCCTAAAATCCTAAGAATAGAGGAAGCTTTAGATCAGGGGTGTCAAACTCGCATCATCACGGCATCGTGACATATCGTGACTTTTTTCCCCTTCGCTAAATCGTGCGTGGGCATGGCCAGCATGGGACGTGAGTTTGACAGCCTTGCTTTAGATCAATCATATAATTAAAGCATACCCAACAGCTGGCAATCAAACTTCTGCCTGAACACACTAAGTAACAAGGTTCCACTGTTAAATTGTTTTGATATTATTTTTTAGGAATTTTCTAATATTCAGTTGATATCTAATTTCCTTCTGCCTGGATGTTTGAGATTGCAGAAACTCACTCTCTCTCATTAGCTAATTGCCATATATATCAGTCACAGATCCACAACCTGAAATATTGATCTAACGCTATCCTGTTATAAGATTGTGGAAGAATTAGAATAGTATGAAGTATCAGGAACATTTGAGTTATTTCTATGAAAGCGGTATATATAACATTTTAATTAAGTTTATTACTTAAAGCAATTTTGGTTATGAATTAAAAATGATACTTATTCTGTGGAATGAATTGTGTGGTGCAGATACTTGTTTCTTATTTCCATTGTTTGTATACCATCACAAATTACATCTCTTTAGAAGATTTGCCAGCTCAGGTTAAAAAATGACAATAAAATAATAAAACCTTATCAGTTCATTGAAAAAGACGGTATAGAATAACACACTGTCATTTGGTTGGGCAGCAAAGGAAAGACATTAAGCTCCAAGGTATTGTCACAGTAGCCATTTGTTAAAGCCTTTTGGAAGATGACTACAATGGAGGAAAACCATCCACAACTTGCTAGGTAGAACTAGTTCCAGAGGATTAGGCAGTAGTAAAAAAAGCATTCCAGCTGGGACTAAAGGTGTCAGAAGCAACCATAGACAGTAAGGCATCACATCCTTGTCCTTGAACTCAGTAGGATCAAAGAAATTCCAGGAAACTAGTTTCCATCTCTGGTTTGGTCACTGTAGTGTCCAATTCCCAGTGAATTCAAATAACTATTGGAAGCACTCTATTAATTCAATATGGATGGGGAAAAAAATTGCACCATGTGGCTGCCATCTTAATTTTTATTACTACATCTGATGACAGCCTTGGCGAGTTTTCATCTGGAATGTATCAGACTCCTAACTTTTATCTGCTTGTGTATTTAGAACAAAAAGGGGCATGACAGCTACCTTTCTAGTCTCCATCTCACCTTTAGACTCATTCTTGCTCTGAAAAATGTCCAGGATCAGTTAATAGCTGCCTGAAACAGTGTATGATATTATGTTAATGACGACTGGGATAAATGCTGTAGAAAAATTTGCATAATATGATCATGGCCATAGCCTTCTCTCTCTGGAGTGCACATCCCGAAGTGTCTGCTCCCCCAAATAACAGACCCTTTCACACTAGCTATAAAATTCAGAAAAGAGTTTGTCAGAAAGAAAAAGCAAAATGACTAATTTCTGTCCTACATCTAGTGTTACAGCCATTCTGCTCTGAAGGCATCAAGTAATTATAAGTCTGAGAGGAGCCACACAAATGAAATGCTATATAATGTAACCATAGCAGAAGAGTCCAGCATATCCTCAGCATAAGCCCCATATGTGTCATCTCTCTAAAGGTTGCGCTGGAGAAGCAGGTCTGTCTCACAGCATCTTATGTGGAAGATCAGCTTTCTGCCCCTAACTCTAACCCTAACCTTTAAATAAAAGGCACTCAAACTTTGTAAATGATGTGTGCAGAAGAATGGAGCAAAAGGTGTTTCATCGAAAAAGGCACGACACTTAGGCTGAGTTTGCATGATTCATTGAGGCACAAACCAACAACTATACATTTTTATCTGGTTATCAGATGCCCAGCAAAACGAAGACGTATCATCCTTTTGTTTCACTTATCTTCCATTTGGCGAGCATAGCATCAAAATATTGTGTGGCTCTGATAAAATAGAATATTTGTAGCTCAGGGTTGAACTGTAGAGTCCTTGGTGCTCACTGAGTTGGTAGTTTTCTTGGAGACATTTCATTTCCAAACTAGGTAACATCATCAGTGCTAGAAGGGAGTAGGGTTTGCACTTATTTTTATATACTAGTGACCTGCCCTGTTAATGTTGGTGGGGATGTTTTTGGTGGTTCTTTGCTGTTTACTGTTAGCTTGTTTGTCTGCACTGGAAGTTCTTTGATTGGGGTATTGCTTATTTCATTGCTGGTCTAATGTTAATCTTGGTGTTAATCTCTCATATGGATGTTGATTGTAGGTGAGGGGGTGTTTTGTTTTGTTTTTGTTTCCTTTTGGCCTTTTTTGTTCTCTTTTGAGTGATATCTAGATGTTGTTTATCTCTATGTGCCTGTTGATGGCTGATTTGTCTACCAAGCTCAGAGAGCACCAAGAACCTCACAATGTCTGGCTTTTGGAGTGTCTTGTTTTTTTGTTTTGTTTTTTTGGAGCATACTAGTCATTCAAGATTTCTATTATGATCTTGCAAATTGTCCGCTTCTTTCTTTCCCTCATCTGTCAACAGTCTCAACAGCTTGGATTTGTGTTACATATTTTTCCTAATTCCAGCAAGCAATTTCAGAGCAGCTCCTTCAAATCCATCACCCTCATAGTTGGTAGATCGCATGACTCATGTTTCAGCAGTGAAATTTGAAAAGCACATTGTTGTTTATTCTATATTATCACTGGCATGTGCTCTTGAAAATAAAAATACATTAGAAAAATATTACAATTGAAAAAGTAGTCTTTCCAATACTGGAAAAAGTATACTGTACATGTAGGCTTAAAAAATTATTTGTAGTTTTTTTTTACTGTAGTCTTTGTTAAAGGTGTCAGAATTCAACAATGTGTCTTGCTTTCCACCCTGTCTTCTTTTGCAATTGTCCGTGTCTACAATTTTTGTTTATAGATATCTGATAATCCTAACTTTAGCTTTTTGTGCAGTTTATATCCTTTATGGTTCAGAGTGTCATGCATATTAAAAATGGAGAAACCATGTTTAGGTTAACCGTGGATTAACACAGCTTTACAATATATATATATACAATCTGGGTCCTCAATTTACTGACCTCAGAAGGATAGAACCTTGAGCCTGTCAGGATCAAACTCCAGGCTATGGGCAGAGTTAACCTGCAATACTGCATTGTCATCACGACACCATCAGGACTTATTTTAAATGGTCTTGGGTTGATCTTCTTTTCTTGGTTTTTGTTCCCCAGAACTATTTTTCTATATAAGTTCACCTTTCATGGAAAGTTTTGCTTCTAGGTATTTACCATTATTTCCTCCAGTATATTAGTTAGGATTATTGTATAATTGTATAATTTCAAAAGCAGTTTAAAATGTCTTGGAAAAAGCCAGGGCCTTTTACCTCTCAACCTGCTACCTTCTCTATTTAATCCTGAGGCAGTTGTAGTTGATGATGATGATATTAATTTGTATAGGTTGCAAATCTCATATCACAAGCCTACATGTTAAGTTATTGTTGATGAGGAAGATGACTATGAAAATAAACACAAACACACATCCTTCACATTCTATACA
>AZIM01000346.1:1123169-1135577 GCA_000516915.1 Ophiophagus hannah | reverse complement strand
GCCCCCCCCCCCGTGGAATTTTTAAAACTAAAACGGTCAATCGAGGAACTCATATTTGGCACGACTCTTCATTGTCCCTTCTAAAATAAATACCACCAGCCTTACAAAGCTTTCTTGCTTTCAAATATTTTTTTACTTATTTATTGGATTTATGTATTATATCCGCTCATGGCGACTCGAGGCGGCTTACAGAATGTAAAACCATATTTAAAACACAAAAAAACCCAATAAAAATAACAAAAAGAATCAAACAAATTAATGAAGTACAATAGAACAAAATCTGGGGGGGGGAGAAATAAATCACCCCGCAAGTTCCACCCACCCAGCCAGCCACGCCCGCCCCGACGACAGCAGATAACAGTTCGGTTTCTAACTTGCTTAGATTGCGCTTTACAATGCTTTGAAAGAGGAGTTGTCCTGAACGACAAGATATAAAAAAAACCACGGTTTTAAGAGATACTTTAAAAGTTTAATATAATGTGGATATTTCTTCCGTTCTATTTCCAGTCCATCAGCAGTCCTGAAGATTAAAATTCTACTATTCCATGCAAAATTTTCCTTTGAAATTCATTTATTAACTAAAGGACAGATTCTAATGTTATCATCTGATTGGGAACCTATCTGCATTTTACACATTCCTATATAGGCATTGTAGATTTTTATGAAAATAGAAGAAGCAACATTTTTTTAACTGCTTTGCCCAATTATGGGAATTGAAGTTCACACATCTTAAAAGTTGTTGAAATTAAGGAACTGAAGAGAGCTGATAAGATAACTTTAGTTTAAGATCTCTTAAGAGTATTTCGGAGAAGTAGCAGTGAGAACCTGTATTTGTTCTCAAAATATTTAGAAAAATAGTGTATCTGATGACAGAAAGCTATTTTCACCCCAGAGAGTTGGATTGCTTGTCGGGTGTTCAAAGAGGCTATAACTATAATTTATGTCACATTAATAAAACTGTCAACAGACAGTGATGGGAGGGATTTTTAAATTTTATTTTGGGAAAAAAATAACAAAAATTGTGGCTTAAATTTCTGGTTATGCCGCTCTTAATAGCCATGCTTATAAAGGTAAAGGTTCCCCTCGCACATCGTGCTAGTTGTTTCCGGCTCTAGGATGCTCATCTCCATTAGAAAGCCGAAGAGCCTGCGCTATCCAAAGACGTCTTCATGGTCATGTGGCCAGCATGACTAAATGCCAAAGGCGCATGAAACACTGTTACCTTCCCACCAAAATGGTCCCTATTTTTCTACTTTCATTTTTACATGCTTTTGAACTGCTAGATTGGCAGAAGCTGGGACAAGTAACGGGAACTCACTCCGTTACACGGTGCTGGGGATTCGTCAGCGTCTTAGCCACTGAGCCACCGCGTAACCAATAAATACTGGACACTAAACATAAAGTTGTTTTGCATAAGCAGTTACACCTAAATGTCATTTATATTTCTCACAATGCTACTGATATAGCCTTGTACCAGGTATTGTGGAAAACTAAGGCAGCATCTCAGATGCTTTGCTGGAAACATTGCTGACGCATCTCTGATTAGGGATTTGAACCATCATGCTTATGTGTTTCTATTTGTTCAATATATATGGCTGCTAATACTTTACTCAGGACTATTTAAAAATAAGATAAAATCACACAACAACATTACAAATGACCTAGCAGTCAAGAAAAATCAACTAATCGGCACAATCATGTTACAGGCTCAGCCATACCAGGCTGTATGATGAGGTTTTCAGGGCCTTAAAATACTGTTAGCTCATGCTTTCTGGAAGATTTAATGGAAATATAATGCAAATTGTAGGTTTTCTGCATTGTCTTAACATAGTGGAAGAAGCAAAAGCTACTGCTTTGTTCCCATGTCACAAGGGACTGCCTGTTCTTTAGTTCTATCTCTTCCTGTCTAAAGAGAAAACACCATCCTTCAATCTTGATGTTTTCTTTCCCCAAGAAAATAATCAATACATGAAATAAGCAGGTGCTTTGTCTGCTTTGTACATAAAATGAATGACGCATTCTTTACCTAAGAGCGAGGCTGGCAACATCTCATGGGAACTAGAAAAGCTATCTGAGCAGACAGAACTATAAAATTCCTGATCAAATGATTCTGTGTCAGCACTATGAGTAAGCTGACTGTAGTACCTCTTAAAAACACTAAAGGCAGTTTGGTAGGATATACTACTAGTTTTTAATGTCTGTTTTGTACCAATACACTTATCAAGGCAACTTTTCCATACCTGTCACAGTACACTGTAAAAAGAACAATGACACATCATTCTAGCAATTAGAATGATACACTGGGAAATGTTTAATTCCCATGATCAAAGCAATTATGAGTGTTGAGTGTCTAGTAAACGTTCCACCTGGCAACAGCCTTTTTTTTAATTAAATGCAAAATGCTTAGCAGTAGAACCAATATCAGTCATCAATTTTGAGCCAATATTTTAGATCTCCGTTTCTGAAGTTCATTATGTAATATAATTCACCTTATCTGTAGTCCCTACTTGGTCATAACTAATTGTCTATGACAAAGTAAGAAAACAAACAAGCATAAAATATTTTTTCTTTGGAAATCTAGTAGTAACTGGAAGTGAGATTTCATTTTATTGGGTATTTTTTACTCTAAATCACATAGACATGGAGCTGTAATGAACTTTTCAAGATTAAAAAAAGAAAGCCAAAAGAACATATATCAAGAGAAAGACAAGAACATAAGCTTTTAAAAAGAAAACATGTTTATTTTTATATCACCTTTGAAAGGAAGAACTAGTTTTATAGCTACAGCATAAAATTTTGTAGTTCAGATTCCCAGTTGAAAAAATTCCTGACAGAAATTTGTATCGCATTAAAATAATCATTAAGATACACTTATTACCAAAAACAACTTATTTGATGATACAATGTACCATATATACATGCATATATGGCAAATCTTGAAGACAGAATTGTTGTATATCAAGAGAAACTGAAGCAAAAAATGTGTATACATTTTCCTACCCACTATTCTTTTTAAATATTCCTGAACTCAATCCAATAGAAGTTTTCATAATGCCATAATGCCAAGTCCTATATTAAAATCACGAACATCCATTTGTGAGGAACCATGTTTTAGAACATCATCGGATTTGTAAAACTGATTATGGAGTTATACAGAGACTTTTATTTTGACTTTTATGTGTGCCTTGATTTTATTTGCAGCTTTCCCCTCAGTTCATCTAAAAATTTATCATGTCAAGAGCACTCTTTATGTTCTTCGAAAAAGACATTAATTATGGTAATCACTAGTGCTAAAGAATAAAAATAAGGTGACCTCTTTTTTTTAAGGGATCGTTTTATTGAAAGAAAATGGTGGGTTTTTAATCTTTTTATGGAAGTTTGGAATGGAGGTCCTTCCTATTACTTTTCACAAATAATTTAAATGAGCTTAAATGTTTCCACGTTTACTCAGGTAAATACACTAGGCCACAACCAAGTAAGATGTTTCTATTACACTTTTACTAATAAGTAAGGTTCTCTAAATCAGTAGGCTTTGTTCATATGAAGCTATGCTTAAAAACATAGTAAAGAAGATGGTTTTAATGATAAGCACTGATTGATCTGTATTTGACTTTGCCACTTTTTAAAACAATGTCAATAACAGCATTTGGCAAACATCTTAAAGAGCTTTTCCATATACAGCACAAGCAAGCACTCCATCAGCCTTTCAGATAGGAAGTGCATCTGTCTTCTGTCTAGTTCCTTTCCTAAATGTCTCCCTCAATTAGATTTTATTGGAGGGACAGAGTTGTAAATGCTCCTTTCTGTTTGAATCCTCAGGTTAACAATGCCCCCTGTGATGACCAACACAAGATGTTGCATTCAGGAAAGAGGTGCACTCAAGTAAGAGGAGATCTTTGTGACAGTATCTCCCAGTATGGTCCCCATGCCCAGCTAATCACATTAGCACAAGAGAAAAGAGGTGACCACTAGACAGCCCAATAAAGAGAAGGAGAAAAGCAAGACTAATCTTGTTAAAAGGGAAGCAAAGATAGACGCTACTATTACACAGTGGTTTATAATGGCCCAATTTTCCCAGGGTTGGCATCACCTGTACCATTCTCCCAAACTTGCAAAAATGGAAAGAAAATCTGTGTTTTCTAAAGAAGGCTTAACTTTAAAGCAAACCATGTTTCCATGTTTTTTTAAATTATTGGGACAACAGCTTCCATAAGTGTGTCTGTGTGCAGCATAAATGGAACACATACACACATTCGCATTTATAGATATACACAGAAAAAGAGCCATTTGAGGTCATCTTTGTAGATGAGTAAGTAATATATTCTGCATTCCATCATTGGATTATCTGTAATTGGGAATCACAACTATAGGCCATACATTTTATGATTTTCTGGCCAAACCTTTGAACACATTCTCAAGCCCTAGAGTACATACAAGCATAGTATTTAATTGTGTTTTATGATAGGTTGAAAATGATAAATGCATATTATACATTAAAAGCACTAAAACACAAGTATTAAGCAGATAATACTTAAATATATAAACTCTTCTACAGGGTGCTTGGTGCTCTCTCAGCTTAGTTGTTTCCTTATAAATGTTTCATTATTAAACTAGGTAACTTCATTAGTACTAGAAGGTACTAATTTAATATACTCGTGGCTTTCCCTGTCACTGTTGGCGGTATGGTCTTGGTGGTTCCTTGGTTAGGCCATTATTTATTTTTAGCTTATTTGTCTGGATTATTCCTTAATTGGGGTATTGTGTGCTTTTTGTTTGTTGGTCTAGTGTTAATCTAAGTGTTAATCTCTGCTTGCCTGGGTATTGATTGCTAGTCTTTTTATTTCCATTTTAGCTTTTTGATTGTCTCTTTTGAATGATATTGCTTATCCTTAGGTGCCTGTTGATGGTCGATTTGTCAGAGTACCAGGATTCTAACATTGGACTTCTCTTGGTCTAGGACCAGGGTGTCGCAGTTTTCCAGTTGAAACTATGGTTAAACCTGCCCGTATATTGTGATATTAAGAAGTTTTCATCATGTCTTCTGACTGCTAGTTGGTATTGCGCTCTGCTAGTGTTCTAGCTCTTTGTCGTAAATTGTGGCTATTACAAACATTACAGTTGTTGCGCTATATGTTGTAGGTCAGGGCTGTCAAACTCCCGGCCTGTGGGCTGGATGCGTCATGCGCTGGCCACACCCACGCCCGATTTAGTGAAGGGGGGGAAGTCCCAATAGTCACGTGATACCACCATGATGACATGAGTTTGACACCCCTGTTGTAGGTGATGTCTATTTTTCTTCTGGGATTGGTTTACTTAGGATGTTTTGGATGGCTTTAGTTGGTTTGTGTACTATGCTGATGCCATATTGTTGTAATAGTTTTTTTCTAAGAAGTTTTTGATGTATTGCAATATTATCCTTTTCACAGCTTGTGTTGGTTGTGCTATATTGGGTTCAGTGGTCAGGCACTATTTGATGAAGTTGCATGGATGCCCATTTTGTTAGAAGATGTTATATAGATGATCTGTTTCCTTTTTCTGATGTTCAGGGCTGCTGCAGTCTGTGCTCATCTAGACAGTATTCTTACATAGCTTCTCTGGCGGGAAGTTGGGTTGTTATTTTAGTAATAGAACACTTGGTTGGTGTGGGTAATTTTACAATAGACTTTTGTTTCTAATTTGCTATCACCACCTCTGCTGGTGAGGACATCTAGGAAAGGTGGCATGTTGTTGTTTTCTTCTTCCCTAGTGAATTTTACTCTTTTGAAGATGTTGATGGCTTGTGTATGTTCTCTAGTTGGTCCTTTTTTATTATGACAGAGGTATCTTCTATATACCACATCCATATTTTGGGCTGCATGCTTGGGAGTGCTATAGATTCCAAACGTTGCATTACAATCTCTGCTATTAGTTCTGAAGGCAGGGATTCCATGAGTGTTCCTTTGGTTTATTGATATATTTGTCTGTCAAACTGAAAGTAAGTGGTTAGGCAAAGGTTGATAAGATCCACGGTTTTAGATATTTCAGTCTTGGTGTACTTGGATAGGTTAGGTGTGCTTCTATAATTTTGTTTTGTTTTTGATACTCCAAGCCAGGTTTTGATTCTTGGCAACTGCCTGGCAAGATTTCAGAAATAATTTATTATTTCAAATTTTCCTAAAAACTAAGTAAAACAAATTTTGCTAAAGCTTATAATTATTTCTGAAAATAGAAGGCCTAATAAAAATGTTTTTATTAAGTGAATCTTTTTCATACAAACCTGTACCCTTAAGGTGAATCTTTTTCATACAAACCTGTACCCCTTAAGGTCAATTTTTAACATAACCCTTGTTGTTACAGAGGTTTCTCAGCTATTGCTATTGCTATCCGGACTGAGTCATATCTAAAAATGAATCAATTAATTCAGGGGAATACAAACTGGTCTTGACTAACTGAAGTCCTGTTGATTTCCAGGCCTGTTTTAAAAATAATTTAGGTTGGATTCAATCTTTTTTAAAAATTCCTTCATCCTGTGAAAATATGAAAAATAAAGGAATTGCAAAACTTGCAATATGTGTGAACTGTCTGGTGTAAAATAAACTGTGGCATTTCTTATGTTGGAGAAGTCAAAAGGCAGCCCTTCTCATCCTATGCTCTGCAACTTTTGACATCAGAAAAGCTGTTGATGACATGCAGGTCACAACTGCTTTCTTTATTGCTCTTTTGCAAACATGCTTAATTATCTGCCTCTGCACCATGTATATACTGGAGCAAAGGGATAACCAGCTCAAAATTAAGCACCTTTAAAGAATTCTCAAAAGGGATTTTTAAATTATGATCTACCAATGAATTCTCCCATCCACAATAGCCTTTAACAGCTTGGAATTCTTGCATACATTTGCCCTATAGAATACAAGTTAAAATAGTTACATGCATCTGTCAAAAGTCAATTTGATTGCTTATTAATGTCTGACTTGATCGTTACATTTGGGACACTGGGAGAAGAGGGTTTTAAAAGTGCTTTCCTTTTTGTAGTTAATTTTTCCCCACACTGGGTAGTAGAAGTAGCTTCTATGCAGTAACTTTGTACATCTAGTTTTTTGAATGATTATTTACTGTATACTTTTAGATGAATACTAAGAATTATAATCTGTATATAAGAGTTGATTTTCAAACATTGAGGCTGAGGTTGGGTGGGCCAATAAGAAAAGAGGATCTCCCCATCAATCCCCCTCCCTTCTTTCTTAGAATCNCTTCTTTCTTAGAATCGCCCCCCCCCGCCCCATTCAATCATGTCTGATTCTTAGAGGCTGCCTGGACAAAATCCCTGCAGTTGTTTTGGCAAGGTTTTCAGAAGTGGTTTGCCATTGCCTCTTTCCTAAGTCTGAGAGACAGTGACTAGCCCAAAGTCACCCACCTACTTTCTGCCTAAGGTGGGACTAGAACTTACAGTCTCCCAGTTTGTAGCTTGATGCTTTAACCAAATACTCTCTAGAGTTAGTTAGAAAATAAAAAAAGCTATTGTAAAGGATGTGCTCTTCTTGGACCATCTCAATCTAAGAATTAGTACTCTTATTTATTTACTGATTTATTTCCCACTATATTTTGTATAGAATTCATGATGGGATAAAATTAAAAAATAGATAATGGATAAATAACAAAAACCTTAAAAGCTTTCATATATAAGTTTATCTGGAAATAGTAGTAATAATAAGTGTATTGATGTCACATCTTAAGTAAATGTTTTGAATGGTTCTATTTTGGACTTTTCTAAAAGTCAGTAATGATGGAAGGGTGGTGCCTTTGCCAAGTGTTCTCCCTGAGATCTGCCATATGAAAGGAACCAATAGCATTGGTACATGTAGAGCCAATTTAGTCTAATGGTTAAGGAACTGGACTAGAAACTGGGAGTTCTAGTCCTGCCTTAGCCATGAAAGCCATCTGGATGATTTTAGGCCAGTCACTGTCTCTCTCAGCCCAACTCACATCACAGGATTGTTGTTGTGGGAAAAATCGGAGGAGGGCAAATAAGTTAGCAGCATTGAGTTATTTGAAAAAATAATAAAGGCAGGATAAAAATAAAATGGTTAATAAATAAATAAACCTTTACCTTTTCCTTACAAATAAATAATGATCTAGCCTTTATGGCCCAGGAAAATCTTTCTCCCATTATCATCTACTAAAGGTAAGCCACAACAGAAGTTACCATTTAAAGTAAGTGATGTCTGTTTCAGCACCCATGTGGACAGTTCTGCTATTCTACAGTTGTTTCCTGGCTTGTCTCTTCTAGCTTTCTGCTTTAGTGGACAGCTCCTTTTCTCCCTTGCATGCCCAACACTCCAAGATAGAATCAAACAAACTTTTTGTTCCATACTTCAGTTTGTTGAAATGCAGTAGTTGTTCAGAGGTGTGTCACAAATTATGCAATGTGATATTATCTGCATTTCAAACATAAGCATAAAGCCCATTTCTTATAACTGGAAGAATCAGGGGTACCAGAAAGGCCATATTGCTAGAAATTTCCTCTGCAGGATTCAGCTGTCGATGTGATTCTTGCTTCATTAGTTCAGTTTTCTTCAAGAATTTGCATAGGTTTAAGTAATCACTCCTTCACTCCTCCTTTATTCTGTATCAGTTTATTAGCTGAAACAGAGATCAGGTATCCCTTTCCTTCCCACAGATCCCATGCACTAATGCTGTTCTCCAATCTGTTATTTTTATAGCAAAGTCTTCTCCAATAACTCAGTTTCACAGTGCAGACACTGTTCAATTCCCAACCTGATTGTCTCTTCTTATGTGCATGCCACAGTGTTCATAGTAGCGCAGATTTGAAACCTTGCATTCTTTGCTATGCATAGAAACTACAATAGCACAAAAGATAAACATTCCACGAAAAACATTTGTTTAAAGAAGATTGGCTTGAGCGTGTACCATATATTTCATAAAAGACCAGGATTACCTGGAAGTAGCCCAACACTTAATCACACCATAGTGGTTAATTGAATCACAGGATAAGCAGTAAGGAAGGATGCTAAACTATATTTCCCTTAGCTTTAGTGATCTAATTCAACCCATCTTATGCTGATTTCCCCCTTCAGTGTTTGTAATAAGTTTTAATTTTTGCAAGTCCAACACTCCACCTTTGCTTTACTTTATATAGTTGATAATCATTATTGTGCTTTTGAAACAATTATACTATTCTATTCTGATGTACCTTGGGACAACCTGTAAGAACAACCAGACTAAATTTTAATTAATAACTTTGGCATTTTATTTATTTATTTTCCGTCTTTTTTTTACAAATAACTCAGTATGGTGAACATATCTAACACACCTTCCTTCTCCTATTTTTCCCACAACAACAAAACCCTGTGAGGTAAAGTGGGCTGAGAGAAATTGACTGGCTCGAGGTCACACAACTGACTTTCATAAGGTGGGACTTGAACTGATGGTCTTCTAGTTTCTAGTCCAGTGTTTTAACCATTAGACCAAACTGGCATTGTGATTAAAGGCCAGATTTACTTGCTGCTTCAAATTCAAGTAATTAGTGCCCAGCTTTCATCATCCTAATGTCATCTAATGTGCTGAGCTTCAATTTCCAGAAACCTAAGCCTACTGCATCTGAATGGGTCTGATTAAGGAAAGCTGTAATATGGCATGTCAGGGTTGTTGTTTTTTTGGAAATTATCCTTGAATGTTGATCTTGTCCTCATTTTGTGTTAAGAACAGGTAAGTGAAAACTCAATGCCAGCAACCGATCAGGCTAAAAAGGTGTCAGCTTGCAAATCGAGATGTTTCTCCAAAGCAATCCGTCAAAACTGTTGCTTTCTATCTTATGTTTGTAGCAGGCTCCTACCCAAATGATTAATGAAGGAAGTAAACTATGTGGTGGCGCCGTCTTGGAGGGGGCATCTGTTAATGAAAAGAAAAGACAAGGTGGAAGGTGTCCTTTGACACCACTCACCACTCTCCTATCAGCTCTGGAAACCAAGGCGGGCTGAGCCGCTTGTTTAGGGTGGGATATTTGCTGACAAAAGTCTATGCAAACAAGAAACCCTGTGAGAACGTGGAGGGAATAGCTGTTCCCATCTGGCAAAGGTGAATGTCATTTGCAGAGCAAACTTGTCTCTAATTCAAGCAAATACGGTTACAAGTGCCACAGTTTGGAGAAAAGAAAACACAATTAATGGGAAGTTAGCTCGACTTGAAGATGAGAGATGAGACAGGGACACTCATATCTCATCCTAAGAAAAGTTACTTTCTTAGATCACGGTTCTCAAGTACTTTATATCCATTTTCTGCTCCACATATAATTTCACATTATTCATTTGCCATCTCATAAATTACACTCCAAAGGACAGACAGCTTATAAACTAACTGAAAATGTGACAAAATAAAAACATAAATTGCAAACAATTAAATGGCAATAAAATAAAAGGATACTTTAAGGCAGCCTAGTCCAAAAGCCAGACTGGGTTGTATTGATTTGGAATTCTGAGAGTTACAGATGTGAAGATGCTCCTAGATCTCATCTAGATGACATTAACTTCCAGAATTTGGGCAGTATTACTGTTGATTGTAATTTAGGCTTGGAAATATAACCTGTCTTTGTGAACCCAGTGTTGTATTTATGGATGGCAAAAATCCATTTACAATGCAAAAATGCCTTTTCAGAAACGGCAAAAATCAAAGTGGTTTTCAACCAGAAATCTCGAATGGTTTTATGGTGGGTTGCATAGTCAGCCAAATGTTTAAACTTGACTTGGCATTTTTATCCACCTATCAAATCCTTCCCAAAGTCCTGGGATAAGAAGAAGTTGTTGTTTGATGATATTAAAGGTATTGTTGCAGGATATAAGCTGTTCCAAGCAAAGCTGCCTTTTCCAATTGACTAATGGTGATTTTTCAGTGCCAATAGTGTTCAAATGGTGACATCCTTAAATTTAGCTGAATTAAGGTTCTTTGTCCTGATAAATGGAGCTCGGACTAATCTTGGCTATCTTCTCTAAACTTGTTGCACTGAGTGATAACAGCCAAAAGGTGTGTCGATACGGAGAATCAATGTTAGACACTCAGGGGCTGGACTACATAGTGTTTTGTGTTCAACCTGTTTACAGAAAGACTGTGCAAACATGATTACTCAGCCCTGCAGCCATTAATAATTAAGCTTAATAGCTTTCAATTGATTTTGAGGGTAGTTTCTTTTCTTTTCAAGGAAAAATAGCAATATTTCATGTGTGCAAGATACTGTATATATTTTGGCCAGGGAGCATCTAAGTCACATAGCACTTCTAATGAGGTAAGGAGGAATTTGCTATCATTACTTTTTATCTGTCTCCTCTCCGACATATGTGGAACCATGGGGACTCACATTTGCTTGTGTGTAACAGACATGGTGGGGGGAAAAAAATACACATTTGGCTGCCTTGTAGTCTACAAGCTAGATATGATGGACTTTACACTAACAGAAGAATTATGGGAGCTTGAGGTATATCACATCTGAAAGCAGCAGGTTTGGAAACTAAGGCTGTATTTCCATTATCTAAGTCTCCAAATTTGACCTGAATTTGGACTTGAGGATTAGAAAGTAGATGAATTACATCAATATTGCCCAACCACATCTAATGCAAAATATGAGAGCCAGCCTTTTGCCGTGTTGATGGGGAAATTTGGGGATTGTAATCTAACACCTGTGGAGAATACTAGGTGAAGACTATCTTTCTTAAGTCTAGAACTGTTCTTCTTATTTTTTGCTGCATATTACCCACCACTTATACTCTAATAATTCTATCAACATCCAGTTCTTGCAACATTCTCACTTGCAACTTAACTTGAAACCCTAACGCTTCCGGGCATGTATTAAATCCTTTCTCCTTCCATGTCAAAAAATTACTTTCCTAGACATTTGGGAAATTGCGGGGAACAAATGCAGCCTTGAGACATCAGACTGGCCACTTCTGAGCCAAGGCAGTGGCTACTGTTGCTGTTGGTGTTGCTTTTATTGTTCTCCAGCTGCCACCCTTTTTATCAAAACAAAAAAAATCTCTTTTCCTTTTTTGTTAAAATATTCTCTTTTTTTACTTAAACATATTGGCAGTGATAAATAAATGGATTCTTAGCATTTGGGAGATACCTGAAGAGGAATTTATGCTGCCATTTTTATGCAGGGATGCTCAAATGTTAGGGCAAAGACTGTAGAAATGTTTTTGGACACAGCACAGAAATGGATTGGAACAGATGATCCTCTTTCACATTGTAAGAAGCAATGTCCTTTGCCAATGTAATATCCTGCACATCATTTGGCTTCAACGTCTACAATCTCTTGCAATAAGTATTATATGGATTAAATTTGAACTTGGATGGGATGATGCAACTTCCTAATTGTTTCCATAGTTGTATAAATTATTTCCTGACAGTTAGAACAATTAATCA
>AZIM01000346.1:1065685-1076419 GCA_000516915.1 Ophiophagus hannah | reverse complement strand
AAAATTTCCATTCCCTCCCCACCCCACTAACCTGCTTTCCAGCTCCTTTCTCCTGTGTAGGGCAACAAAAGGAGACCCAGCCAATCAGATGGGACTTGGGAGGCAGAGAAAAGATAGGGATGGGGCCAGTCAGAGGTGGTATTTGCAGGTTCTCTAAACTACTCAAAATTTCTGCTACCGGTTCTCCAGACCTGGTCAGAACCTGCTGAATACCACCTCTGCCACATTTATGCCTGTCCATCATAGCTGATTATCTTAACAAAGGCTTTTTTTTCCTACTTGGGAATAGATTATATTTTTGTATTACTGCTAACAAAGCAAAACTAATGCAAAAATTCACATTACAATTTCTTTAAAAAACACCTCTTTCCTTAAAAAAATGGTAGCTGTTTTTCTATCTCATTCTCTCAGTGTTTTAGAATATGGCTTTCATTTAGTGATTTTTTTTCCTAACTAAGCTCTTATTTTTGTAACATTATTCATTCCTATACTCCTATACATTCCTATATCCATTATACTGATGATTGTTAGTTGCCCATATTTCCTAAGCTGTAAAATAACTAATGAGAAATATTCTCTTATAGCATTTTCTCTTGGGATTTAATTGAAGTATGGAAATTCAGAGGCTGCATATTCCTGCCCTAACAAGTGATAATGGAATACCTTGTAACCCATGGTACAGTACAGTATAATTAATACAAGAATGCCACACTTTCATAAGTTATTTCACTAAAACTTTCTTTGAAAAATATTTCAAAAGCAAATTCTCTTTTATCAGACTGAAGGCCAATAAAATACTTGGATGTTGACCATGGTAACCAGCTAACTAGAAGTCAACTTATTTATTAATTTTACTAGGTTATATAAATTAGGCAAGTTATGTAAGCAAAACTACAAGAGAGAGGACTGTGTACTATATACCATAGAAAAACTAACACATTAATACATAATCTGTAGGGGAGAAAGCCTTCAGCTAACATGAATGTGACTTATACGAAGCTATTAGTTGCTCTCTATGCAATCTACTTTTTATGGTTGATCAGAATTACATTACTATTTTGCTATTGCTCCAAGCAGTAGTATCAATACTTCTAATGTCAATATCAGGAGAGAAACAACCATATTATAGAGGAAGATGCTTCCAACTCTTCTGCCACCCCAATTTTTTTTTCAGAATCAGAATTCTTTTTTTTATTGGCCAAGTGTGATTGAACACACATGGAATTTGTCTTGGTGCAAATGCAAACAGCAAAAGAAAAAAGAATTCCAAAATACATTTTAATTGTCCAGTCACAGAACACTGTCTCACACCCCATACCATGGCAGAAAAATCAGAGTCATATAGTTTCTATTGCATATACTACAAACTGATTTTATATTTAGTTTTCATTGTATTTATTACAACACATCAATTAATGTAGCTGCCCATTCAAATATATGGCTCTGGGTGGCTCACAAACCATTTAAAACAGCAAAAGAATTCAAAAACAAGTTAAGAAAAACGATATAAAAAAGGGTTATAAAATCCACAGTCAAGGTAGTCTCACACCCATCCATGATACTCAAAACAACCTGTGTGGAGAGTCTGCCCCATATTGCCTTGCAGNTTTCAGGTTGCACTTGAAACATTCAAATAGTATAGGATCCATTTAGTCAAAACCAAAAAGCTGTACAAAAAAAGTTAAAATATATCCTGTTGTTATAATCCATCAAACACAGCTGAAAAATTATTGTCTCGCTCTTTTCCCCCAAAGTACTCTAGCTGTGTGAAATTAGTTGAAGAGACAAATGGGTATTATCTTTTTTAAGTTTATAGTCAGAATCCATTTGCTTCTCTCTGCAAGCAGATTCAATATACCTAGTTACCAAAGATTCAAGTCCAATGACCATTCTGGAATATTTTATACCAGGAAATGTCCAGGTACAGAAATACATGACTTAAAACATCAACATAGAATGATGCATAAGATAAGCCATGATTTGGTTTGTTTAGGTATTGCTTAGTGTATATTATGCTCAGTAAGCTCAGTAAATCATGGCTTATTTAGTGAACTCTGGTTAAGCAAGCAGGCTTAGTGTGCTGTATGAATACAGCCTTTGCAATAGACCATATGCATCGTGCTAGCATTGCAAATGCCCAGTTAATGCTGCTGTAACAGTCACCTAATAATGAATCCAAAGAGGAAGTAAATACTTTACATTTATATTAAGTTTAGAGTCTAAAATCTTCTTGTTCCCCAAAGAAAAACTCTTCCCTTTTACAAATATCTATCCAGCTTGATCTCAAAAGCTGCCTTTGTAGGTAGATGTTCTTGAAACATACATAGCCCAGGAAAAACTGCCTTTTCTTTTATTGCTGTTTCACACTAACAAAATTAGCTGTCCGTTGTGTGAGAAAGAACAATGACTCAAGCTCAGAAAAGAAGGTTAAGTGACAGATGTGGGGGTGAGAGGAAGAGCTGATACAAAATGAGATGAAATATACAATAAGAACAAATAAGGAGGGGCCTGTGAAGATTCAGAAACATTAAAAAAAGATTTGAAAATATGAAGTTCAGTGAACAACACAAAAGATTCAGAGACAAAAGCCTACAGGTGACAATGTACACTCTCAATGTTACAAAACATGACATCCAAAGTTCAGTGACTAATCATTACAAATTAAGCTCTCCTGCAAGCTTCCTTTACAACTTCTTTGCAGTCACCACTCTCCCCACTGCCCAATGTTCATTAATAATTCATGCCAATTGGGATTAATATATGTATGGCTTTTAGTAATTTTTGGGGGGGGAGACATATCAAGCAACTTTTGGAGCCTACTCTGATATTCCAATTCCAACCAGATCAGCATTTCTAAAATAAAAAAACCCACTATTGTTGGGAAAGGTGTAACAATATTTTAAAAGATCTGTGGCTCCAGAATCAACACTTCAACTACTCTAGCCATAACTCAGTACAGTGGTATTTTGTTACCACTTGGCAACAATGGACAGAAATTCCTTAAAGGCCATGTATCTAAATTAAGGGGTGCATCAAAGGTAAATCTGACATAAAGTTCTAATTGAAACAAGGGTTTATCTGAAATGAACCAAATGCAGGCCTGTGATCTTGGTTAGGGATAAGAATGGCAGTGTCCCAATTCACAAACTATAGAAAATGCATAATCAGTTTACTGGATTTAGGTTAAAACCAGGGGTCTTCAAACTTAAACTTGCCAAGTTTGAAGACCCTTGGTTTAAACTTTTTGGTGAACCCAATCATGATTTAGGAACCAGTTTATGACTGTATTGAATAAACCCAATGAATTGTGGTGTACACCATTAAACCATGAAGTCTTCAATTTATGACTAAGTCCACAATTCTTATTCTAAATAGTGACAATTGAAAAGCAGACCTAGATTTTACAACCGTTTTTGTGGCAGTTGTTAAGCAAGTGCCATGGTCATTAAGCAAGCTCATTGTTTGCTATGGGGTGGTTTTTGCTATAAACGTTTCCATCACGTGAGCATGGGGATAACCGTAAATGTGGGCGGATTGCAAGTGCCCCAAAAGTGGTCATGTGACATGTGTGTGCATGTGCCAGATACCAGAACTTCAAATCCAGGTCATAAGTATGTTTTTCAAGGTGTATTTTTGAACGGTTGCTAAGCAACCACTTGTTAAGTCGACTACTTGTAAGGTAAGGCATTATGTACAACTGTATCATGAACATTTACCATCCTGTCAAAGAGTTGAGCATGAGAAGCAAAACATCTTCAAAAGAAAAGCAAGAAAGTCCAATTGCCTCCTGAAAAAGCACCTTTGGGATTTATCATCACTCTTAAAATTTCATTTTTTGTGACTTGGTTGCCCATTGACTAATATAAAACGTTCTTTTCTTGCAACTGTCCAAACCTTTCATTTTTTTATTTGACACAACTATGATAGCAATAGCACTTAGACTAATATACCACTTTAGTGCTTTATAGCCCTAAGCTGATTAGAGTCAGCATATGCATATATTGTCTAAGTATGTATCTGAGGAAGGGGATGAGGATAAAAAGCGCTCTCTCCCATCCATTCCATTTTTCTGTTTGAAATTTTGTGGGATTATATAATTTCTATACTGTTCTGACATGCTCAAAACCCCTAATCAACTAAGCAAACCCTCACACTCTAAAGCCTATTCCGAAACTCATTCTGTCAAGCAGTTTATAAAGGCCATTGAAGTCCCACCATTTAAAGGCACAAAGCACAAACACCTGTATTTATTTTGCTGGAAATCAAACGTTGCAGCTGTATGAAGCCTGCCTGATTTCAAAGTTTCAGGAATAGAAATCTTTCCTAGGTCTCCTGCAGTAGAAAAATTGAAATTTGTGTGAAGAGAATTGCCTTATGTACAGTAACCAGTCAGCATACCTGGTTTATATGCACATCACTAAAGTATAATGAGCAGGTTTACACATATATGCAGTATCAGGCCAAAGATACGTAGTTTAACTGTAGATTTCAATTGAGCTCAACTTTATGAAAATGCCTATCTTTTGTCAGCTATAATAGAGTTAGTTTGCCACGACTTTACTCTGGAATATTTTTTTTTTGGCCTTCTAGTCTAGTCTCTACCCTAACATTTCTTGGGAGAGTCTTCCATTAAAGTATTAACTTTGAGGTAAGTTAATACGTGCTACCACTTTTGGCTTGGCTTAAATTTGTTACCACAAAGGTGTCTTCTGTCCCCAGATGGCCTATCAAATAATGCTGTCACATTTGATACCAAGCATAATATATGTATGATCTATTGATTAGTAACAGTATCAGATAAACTTATAACAAATATATTTTATCCACATTTTTCTTAATTTCATTTTTGAGTGCAGAATACAAGTGGACAATCTTCAATTTAGTAGTTCTAAAGTCAGATTTTTATGAACACTTGTGATTTGAATTTCAGGTCAACATATAAACCTAGTTCATACTACTAGAATTCCCTGACTTTTGTGGGTGAGGGAGAGGGGAGATATTTTTAGTAGTTTGTAGAAACAACAGAAAGCCAAAGTGCCAAATCATCAAGAATGGAGACTATCTTATTAGAAAACCAAGAATTTGAGGAATGTGCTACTTGTCAGAAACAATTTAAACAGAAACAGCTTTTTTTTTTACAAACCTCACATGCTTTATAGATTTATAATTCCAGTATTTTCTATCTCTAACATATTTTTAAATTCAGAAGCTACTGGGGATTAATTGTAAGAATATTCCTGTTTATATATATGAAAAGTAGTTGCAGGCTACTAATGGACAACTAATTCATGGTTCACAGAAAAATAGCTGCCTCTTAGATGAGTTTCTGCCCATAATTAATTGTACGCTGAATTATAACATATATAGTAAATAATAGGAATACAGAACTTTCAATTCAGAAATAATAATTTTGAATACGCAAACAAGTACTTCAGTCCTTTTCAAGGTATTTTATTTTGTTCATACAAACTATGCCATGAATTCATAAGGAATTGGTTCCAGCAACTCTGGTTCTTTGCCATTGGTTCTAACAAAATGAGCTTCTCTTGGAGGTGCAGGCTGTGAATAAGAATACAAAAGAAGTGTGAGTTATAACAGTGCGAGATATTAAAAAAACTGTTTTAGAGAGTGTTTTCTACCACTACACACTTAATAATTAGGTCGCTTGTCTTTCTTCAAAATCAGACCATATCTTAAGAGCAAAGACAAAAAAATTATATAGTCTTTTACATTTGACAAATTAAGCTAGTTGTTTTAACACAGTGACTGACTACTCTAAAATCAATTTTTTGACTCTTCACACTTCCTTTAATTTTTTTCTGATTTAGATTATGACAGTAGACAATAAATTAACTCATGCAGTAACATTTAAACAGTATATAAATTAAAGACAGAATATTTTATGTACAGATAGTTCCTAACTTACAACCAAACACTTATGACCATTCAAAGCTTCAATAGAATCCTCCTAAGAGAAACTTATGGCCTGCTTTTGAAATGATGATGATCACACGCTCCATTCACAACTGCACATTGGACAGTTGGTAACTGGTTCATAGTTACGACCATTTACAGCATCCCATAGTCACCTAACCTCTATATGCAACTATTTTCACCAGTTTGCAGCAAAAAATGCCCATTGGGGGAAACTGATTTGCTTAACAACCATGGAATTTACTTAAAATACCAGTCTGGTTATTCAACTAATGACTGCACTTCCAAGCTCAATTAGGGTCACAAGTTGAAGACTACCTGTATGTCGTGAGATCTGACAGGGATAATATATAAGACATCAGATAATATAACATTTTTGTCTTGCTACAAATTTAAACAGCTCTCAACATTTTTGCCTAGTTACATACAAGATGTTTCTCAAAGTAACTTTAGATTTCTTTTAATACCAACTACTTAAAATATATTCTCAATGTTACCTGGCGTTTTAACTCAAACCAAGTGCCCTTTTCCTTTGCTTCCTTTTTCTTCCTTTCATTTTCCTTCACACGCTGCAAAAAACTGTCTCTGCTCTTAGAATGCTTAATGTGTTCAATGCGCACGTTGATTCTCTTAGCAAGGATCTTGCCTCTAGGAGAAAAAAAGATATGGGCATACTCAGAATTTTAGTATTTTCTTTATTTTTAATAACCAAGAACTAGATCACTAAGTCAGCAAAGTTCTATTGTCTGACACTTCCAAACTATATATTGTTGCAGAACAGACTCAACATCTGTTTCCTCTGACAGGATCCAAGCCAGTTAAATATAATCTGACTGGGTTTTAAAAGGATAGTTGCTGTAACCCCCCCTGAATGACCAATTAAGACTAGAAAAAGTCTAATTGGTAAAGTGAAGGGGGAAACAGACATATTTAAACATAACATTCGGTAATGAGGAATAAAGTCGAAAATAAGGAATGCACTTACTTAACTTTCTTGTTCACAATAATGCCCACAGCATGCTGAGTAATGTTATATACTCTTCCAGTCTTGCCATGGTAACATTTGTGGGGCATGCCTTTTTGAACTGTTCCTGTGCCCTGTTAGTACAGAAAGTTACACCATAAATAGCTACAAATAAAAATGCCTGGGAATGTTTATTGAAAAAATCTTGGGAAAGGACATCAGTGAATTATTTACAACTGAATGCCAGTGTTCTTAAATTCATGAATATAATTGCTGCTTTGCCCCCATAGTATAAGCTTTTGTAGTCAAACCGGAACAAGCTTACTTATTCTTTAGGTAAGCTACTCAAGAATGATTAGACTATTTTCTGTTTTAACTTAACCCCAATCTTCCAGTAATTTTATTAAACAGCCACCAAATTATGAAAGGGATGGGCATAATTTATGAGCCCAATGAATCACACATGGCTTACTAATTACATCAAATCTTTATTACATTATAAATCAGCATAAACCCCTATCATAATTTTATTATTTTGTCTGAAGGCCTAAGTTTCCTGGAGAGTTAGATAATGTCTCTGGTTTGCTTTCAGTGCCGGTGAAATGTTTTGCTCAGTTTGCTTTAGTTATTACAAAGCAATCATAGGAGAGAGTCATCATCAAGCACCAGAGCATTAAAATACTGTAATGCAGCATTAAAAAATCAGACAGTCAAATTAGGCTTTGCACTAAGAATTCAGCAAAATTTTAACACAGGCCATTTGATTAAACTTATACATGTTAGAAAAAATATCACTAGTGTTTTTCAAGAACCAAAACTATATCCAATCTCAAGTGAAGTACTGCACATCTGATTACAGATGGTCCATTACAACCACACAATGTTTATTTTAAAAAATTGCATCTTTTATAGATTTTAAATAAATAAAACAAGTATTAATTATATTAATACAACAAATTAAATATTAAATACCCACGCACTCACAAAGTTCAGCAATATAATTTCAAGGCAACTGTTTATCCTTTTATATTATGGTGTTTTACACTTTTATTTAAATAAAGTAATAAGAGCTGTGTAACATAATTTGTTTCAAGAAACTGATTTTTAAAGAAACGTACCTTAATATCAACAATATCACCCTTCTTATAGATTCGCATGTAGGTAGCAAGAGGGACAACACCTTTTTAAAAAATGCAACAATTATTTATATTTTAATTAATTTAATTTTATGCATTTTAATACTCCAATCCCATTTAAGGATTAAAATTAAAAAATAGAATTAAAGAATTGTTTCCCCCAATAATGATCAACAGTAGGCATTAGACAATAGTGAAATTTAAATTATGTGATATTGGTATGCCTTTAACTGTAGTGCATGTTATATAATTCACACAGGTTCAACCAACATTTTTATTTCCATCATTTTATTAAATTTAACTCACTCAATAAATTTTACTTACCATGTTTGCGAAAGGGTCTTGAGAACATATAACGCGTTCCTCTCCTCTTTCCCTTTGTGTTTGTCATCTTGACGGATCACTGTAACCAATTCACAATTCAGACAAAAGAAATATGAAGATAACTGTGTTAAATTTAGATGGATTTTGTAGTAAATACTAAAATAGCTATGCTTCCTTGTTATTGAACACATGACTATAATCAAGAGAATTTATGTCAGAAAAAAACATTTTCAGCTCTCAAAATCTTGTTAAATTAGACTGAGCTTGGTAATTTGCATATGAAATAAGCAAGCCCTGCCAAAATACAGTAAAGTCCTTTGAGACTCAACTGAATGCAACAAGTATTTCTGAAATTACAATAGCAATGTCCATTCTGATCCAATCACAACAGACTAACAAGCAAAGGATTACAAACATAGCCTCTCTACCTTAAGGAGAGGGAGCCTTTAATAGCCATGGGGAAAAAAAACATTAAAAAGATCTGAGCGTTGTCTTTTCTGAATGTGATAACCTATCTAAATTTCCTCTTCTAACCTCTCCCCACACTACTGCAACACAATCCAGAAAAAACAAATGGCTTTTTCTATTAGCAAGGGAACCTTAACTAAACTTCAAGCAACCCAAAAGATTGTGGATTGAAGCGTTAAGAACCTCCATATTGTTAAGCCCAATTTTTAAAAAGTTAAACTGATGCAATATATAGATCACTTTCCAAGACCCATAATGTCCTTGCATGTCGGGCAGGAATACTCTCCCAGTTGATGGCCTCCCCAAAATGACTCTGTTGTTACATCCTGAAACCCCCAAAACTTTAACCTTAAACCAGAGGTCTCCAAACTTGGCAACCTTNTGGACTTCAACTTCCAGAATTCCTCGGCCAACTATGCACTGGGAGTTGAAGTCCACAAGTCTTAAAGTTGCCAAGCCTGGGGACCCGTCTTAAACTGTCTACCATGGACCTCACTCCATTCCTAANAGGTCTGTAAGGGGGCGTGCATAAGCACACCAGTGTGCCTACCGTCCCTGTCCTACTGTTCCCATTTATTCACACTCATTTATTTTATATATATACTTATACCTGTTTATACTTATATGTTTATATGTTATGTTCATACTTATATACTTGTTTTCTCATACATGCTCGACAAACTAAATAAAATAAAATAGATAAATAAGCTGCATCCCAACCTATCTGGCAGGCACCAGGTTAGAGAAACCTACATCGACCAGTTTTTAAACTCCTTGGGGGAAATAGGCGCCGCTCTGCCACGCCAGATCGCAGATTGACTCGGGATGGACCGATCGTGTTTGTGCAGACTGTGATTTTTGTGACTTCTTATGTTCTCGAAGCTGGAGGGGGACACATCTCTTTTTCCTCCCCCCGCAATGCTCCGGGCCCCCTGCATTCAAACCACGTGCTTCAAGCTACTACACTTTAGTCAGATAAAGAGCTGTTGTATGTATTAAATGTAAAGCCACAAGCTTCCCAAGAGTTGGGCTATACCAAAGGGGGAGGAGGAAGAGGAGCAGGCCTACCGCCAGCCTTGGCCACGTGCGCCTGGATGCCATCCTTTCTCCCGCGGCTCCCGACCCTCGCTACTTCGCTTGTGGCCCGGATCAAAGCTCACCCCTTTCTCTCGCTCTTCCACCTTCCTAGCCTCCCTTCCTGCCCGTCTTCCTCGCCTCCCTGCGGGTCTCCCGATGCTCCTCGCCCGGCCCCTTATCATCTCCGCGCCGCCCCGAGTCCACGTTCTCAAAACCGCCCAGGCCTCCCGGGTTTCAGCGAGCCGAGTTTCTTTTCCCCCGTTTCGCCGGCAGCCCCCAAGGCTACCGTTCCCCTCCTGCCACCCTCCGCATACCGGACCCTACGGAAAAAAGAGGAGCAGCCGAACTCCGGTGATTACCTTCAAGATGGCGTCCACAGGCCAAAAAGAAAGAAGGCGGCGCTTCCCCAGATCTCCGCGCCTTCCTTCCGGTTTAGCGCGGGGAGGGGGGCCTCACCTGATCCGCGCCTGTCCTATAAAAGCGCCCGATTGAAAAACGGCCGGCGTTGGCGGAAGTACCTGGTTGGGGGCGGTATATTATATATTATATGAGTATATTCGCGCAGCAAGTTAAAGAAAATAGGAAGGAGGTAAACATTTAAGTCGCCCCCAAATAAATGTTCTGGGGTTTCTTAGATATTTACGATGCTGAACCGGAGCAGGCACTGTTTTAGACAGCTTTCTGGGAGGGCAGTCATGAGACTAAGAAAGAAAAGCGGGATGTTTGTACTGTTGGCAATAGATTGGAGGTTTGGGGAGAACTTGATGGGGTGCGATAGGGAGCAGTTCTGCAGTCCTGTTTCTTGCTTAGTGGATTAAGGTTGAAGATCTT
>AZIM01000346.1:1036200-1052497 GCA_000516915.1 Ophiophagus hannah | reverse complement strand
AGCCCTCTCTAAGCAGTTTACAGAGTCATCATATTGCCCCCAACAATTTGGGGTCCTCATTTTACCCACCTCTGAAGGATNNNNGGCTGAGTCAACCTTGAGCCTGGTGGTATTTGAACTGCCAAATTGTAGGCAGCNTGGTGGGATTTGAACTGCCAAATTGTAGGCCGCTGGCTGCAGAAGTAGCTTGCAGTACTGCNCTCTAACCACTGCGCCACAGAGGCTCCATACTAAATACAATTCCATAATTTCTTTTTGCAGTATTTTTTACCTTTGGATTCTGATTTTTAACTCTATAATCTATTTTTAACTTTTTTAATTTTAAAAAAGCATATAGTCTATTAATGTTAGGTATATAGCTGATTGGGGAAAAAAAGTTTACAATAGTAACATTAACCATAATTATAGATGCCTGGTATAAGATTCATCCATCTAGATACACACAAATGCTAATTACATGGGTGAATATTCTTTCTACCTTATATTAAATATTAGCAATTTATGAGTTGTATTAGAATTATAGGAAAAATTAATCTGGGAACAATGGCCAGGCTAGTCTAATTTCATTTTTGGTACACTATAAACTGTTATTTATTAATCAAATTTGCTTGAACAATTATATCTTACAAAATATTACAAGTGGAGCATTATTATTGCTTCCCACAACTTATTTAGTTCTTTCTTCAGTAAACTACTTAACTTGTATAATCAAACTGTGAAAATAGTTTAACAATTGCTCCTAAATACTTTTTTTTCCTCTTAGGGCGCTAATGCCTCAGCCTTAGAGAAAGAAATTGGTCCAGAACAATTCCCAGTCAATGAACATTATTTTGGTTTAGTAAATGTAAGTTTCATATTTTGCTTGCTTTGAAAAAGAAGTGGAATTAATAATGTAGAATAAGAAAGTTGTTGAAAAATAGTTTACCAGTATATTAGAGATTGATAGCTTTGTGCAAAATAATAATAAAAGCGGCTATAATGTTATTTAATTAATTTTAATTAATTCAATGTAATGAACAATGTTTAATATATTTAATCTTGATAAGATCACAAATTATTCATAACTGTAACCCCAATTTGTATTGCTAAGGTAATGTTTTTCAAAAGAGTATAATTCCTAACAAGTTAATTGAAGAATCCTTAATGAAAGTAAAAAATATAATTATAGACAAATTATCTGCCTATTTCAGGAATATATTGGGTATATTTTGGTTTTTGTTCATGTAAAAAATGTTAGTATAGTATAGTATAGTATAGTATTATACCAGCCTGCACATGCTGGATATCAAGAATTTTAAGAAAATTCTCTATTTTTATGGTAGATTTTTCAGAATTACTTGGCAAATCAATTGTAGAAATATAAAAGTACTATATCAAATATAAGTAAAATATACAGTAAGCCAGGTGGCAGTAAACAAAGTGCATGTTTGCTGACCATTATATTTATCCCTAACTCATGGATAATGTTATTCTTCAGAATCTAAAAATCGTTAATATGCTTTAGAAACTTACTTTCTATATGCCATTTGCTTACTCAGTCTAACTTAATTGACAATTTGTTTTCTAGTTTGGAAATACATGCTACTGTAATTCAGTTCTTCAGGCACTTTATTTTTGTCGACCATTTCGAGAGAAAGTCTTGGCGTACAAGAGTCAGCCCAGAAAAAAAGAGAGTCTTCTCACCTGCTTAGCTGATCTCTTCCATAGTATAGCCACCCAGAAGAAGAAAGTTGGAGTGATACCTCCTAAAAAGTTCATAACAAGACTACGAAAAGAAAACGGTAAAGTTTTATTTTGTTGTTTTGAAGACTTTGCCTTTAACTTATTTAATCATAAAATGGGCATTTTCTCTCCATTGATTTGTTTCCAGTATTCTTACTTGGGCTTATCTTCAGAATCCAAACTTTCAAAATTTTGTCTTATAGTCCTATTCTTTTCTTTGTAAGTCCAGTCTTCCTTACAATACATTTATTTTAAATAAATAAGATAGTGCTTAATAGCATCTGATTTAAGAAAGATTGAAATTTCCTGAAGACAGTAAAATAGCGGTCAGTAAAACTTTAGTAGGACTACAAAATAATTGAATTTGATTAGCACAGTTAATATAATAAAAACATTCTGGTAAACAAAACCAGACTTGGTGCCTAAATGGTAACACAGAAGATAACATGTTGAAAATCCCTAAGGAAGCCAAAGTTGTTACGATTTACTGTAAACACCAGTGTTTTGAATAGAGTTTAGAAATAGATTTGTAGATAATGAAGGTTTTTCCTATTAGTAAAATGCGATCACAATAGGCCCCTGAATAACTTGTTGAAAATAAGAGCTCAAAGATATAGGTTGCTCTGTCCAGGGGTGGGCTGCACCCTGTTTAACAACTGGTTCTGTAAGTGCGCACTTCGCAGGGAGCTGCTCTTCCGGTTTCCGGTGCTCCCCGCACGTGCGTACATGCTCCCGTTTCAGCAGTCAGTGCCAAAAAGATTCACCAACGCTGGTATAGAAAGTTGGTTAGGCAGGATGTATGTAATAGCTTTCTGACATTGTTTGTTTCCAGCAATTGTTTTTTAAATGTATGTATAATATCTATCCAAGTAGATTAAACATATCAATTTTTTTTGTAGAGCTATTTGACAATTATATGCAACAAGATGCACATGAATTTTTGAACTATTTGCTGAATACAGTGGCAGATATTTTGCAAGAGGAGAAAAAACAGGAGAAACAGAATGGTCGCCTACCTAATGGCAGCATTGACAGCGAAAACAATAATTCCCCAGATCCAACATGGGTTCATGAAATCTTCCAGGGAACATTAACCAATGAAACAAGGTGTCTCACCTGTGAAACTGTAAGCATCTTCTACAAATTTGTTTTAATTTTCAGTATTTATCAAATTTTGAAACCGGCCATCTCCCTTGCAGAGGGACTCTGGGTGATGTACAAACAAAATATTAAAACATTAATATATAAATTTAAAAAGAGCCAAGGCTGATTAAAATTCAGTGTTAAAAATAATTAAAAGGGGGAGAGTGCTTTCAGGAATGAGAGTGCACCCAAAGCAAGACCTCAGAGCCATGTTTTCACAACCTTCTAAAAGGCCCAGAGAGAGGAGTCCCGCCTGACTTCTGGGCAAGGAGAATGTTCCAGACAAATCTCTCTTTCTGGATTCTGCCAGTCGGAATTCTTTGGCTGATGAGTCCGCAGCATACCTTCCCTGCCTGAATGGATAATATATAAAAACAAAATATTGTTTTTGGCAGTGGATCAAAAGCTGAGCATAAAATATTGATATGAATTTGTGTTGTGTGTGATTTCAATAACCTTTTTTCCATAGTCTGACTTAATAGAACTGAATCATTTATTTGTGTGCAAATACTTTTGTATAGTAACATAATGTAATCTAAATATTTAATATAAAAAACTTAGGTGACAAATGGCATGTAGAAAAAGTGAATATGGAGTAGTATGGAATTAGCTGGGAGGAGGACGCAAAAGGAGAAGGAGGGGGGAGGAGGAGGAGGGAAGTGTATTCTTGCTTCCCTTCAGTGCTGAAATTGTGTGTGTGTGTGTGTGTGTGTGTGTGTGTGTGTGTAGAGAGAGAGAGAGACAGACAGGTGTGTGTAGAGAGAGAGAGAGACAGACAGTGTGGGTGCTAGAGAGAGAGAGACAGACAGTGTGGGTGCTGCGAGCCCCTTTCCAACGACCCCTCCTGGATCCCATTCCCACCCCGTTAGCCCTCACGTTAGCGAGGTTGACGTTGGTCGCAGCCAGGTCGGGCCAGTGTCTTGGGGCGGAGAGCAGGTTGCGCATCTCCCCAAGCAACCGAGGCATGCCCAGTACCAACAAGGGCCAGAAGAAGCTCCAGCAAGAGTGAAGCACCAGACAATCAGTCCCAGCCACTTCTCCATTTCCCGCCATCGCCCTTACCTTCTCAGGCCAGGTGGGGGAAGGGAGGGTGAGGGGCGTGGCCAGCCAGTGATGGGACAGGGAACCTCAGCAGAGGGTGCAAAGAGTCGCATGCGGCTCTGGAGCTGCGGGTTGCCAACACCTGGTATATACTCATTTACGATGGGTATTGAGATACCACTGTATTGCCAAGAGAAATGAATCAGTTTTTTTCAGTGTGAGAAGAGAAAGTAAAAGAAGATCAATGAAATTATTTGCCATTTACTGCGCTTTTAATAGCGGAATATTAACAAATGGAGAGATGAAAATAATATTCTTTTTTTAAAAAGAGTGAATTTTGTTAAAAGTTTAGTTACCATTATTAATTACAATTATTGTTTTTTTTTTGCTAGTTCATCTATTTTTAGTTTTAAGGTCTTTCAAAAATGTACATAAATGGATAATTATACAATTTATTTTTAACATGCAGATAAGCAGCAAAGATGAAGATTTTTTAGATCTTTCTGTTGATGTGGAACAAAACACTTCAATCACACATTGTTTAAGGTATGAGCAATAACTTATCCCTGATTCTGTCCTCATAAGCATGTAAATTTATTTGAGATAAAGTAAGTAAAATGTTTATTAGAACACTTTTAGATTAATAGACTTCATAACACTTTTTATATTCTTCCTTAATTGAACTCGAACAGTTACCTACTTAGTGCATAATGTTTCAAATATGCAATGTAAAGTTCAGTATAAAAATATTTCAGTGAGATAATTCATAGATGTTGGACTTTCAATATGATTTATTCAAAAAGGGAATTTTCTTTTTATTCCCGTTTTAGGGGTTTCAGCAACACAGAAACCTTGTGCAGTGAATATAAATATTACTGTGAAGAATGTCGCAGTAAACAGGAAGCACACAAAAGGTACCATATGCATTTATTTTGAGTGTTAGCAATATATACACATACATACATATACATACATATATATATACACACACACATATACATACATATACATACAATACATAACATATTTTGATTTTGAGTTTTTGCATTATATAATTGCCTTGTTTAAACTTTCAACAAATGGTAATATTGAGATAAAATAACAATTCTATTAATTTTTATGACTTTGCAGACAGGTAGCAAAATAGACTTTAAAATCTAATTAAATATGGTGATCAATTTAATTTTGTTTCAGAATGAAGGTAAAAAAGTTGCCTATGATTCTTGCTCTTCATCTGAAAAGATTTAAATACATGGACCAGCTACATCGATATACCAAACTCTCCTATAGGGTAGTATTTCCTTTAGAACTTCGGCTGTTTAATACATCTGGTGATGCCACAAATCCTGACAGAATGTATGATCTTGTGGCAGTGGTAGTTCACTGTGGAAGGTAATGAAATATATTACAATCTGTTTTTTGTTGACTTATTGGAAAACAGTGCTATGTATATATGCTAAAAGTCCTAAACATAAAGTTTGAAATTCATTACATATATAAAGTGACATTAGTGCTAGGTGTATAAATGAGATGAAGAAATGCATCCATATAACTATCCTCTTAACCCATGCCTTATTCTTATCTGAATGATAAAAGTTCATTCACCATATGGGATGGGTAATATGGAATGCTAATGTATTACATAGGTGGTTGCCTATGACAGAGCAACCAATTGTATTTCTTCAAAAATTTTCTCTTCAAAGTAATAGTAAGCAGTAGTCATGCTTAGAGTGGAGCAGCGTTTTTATTCAGTAGACCTCACTTAACAATGCGTATCTTCTCGCCCCATCTCTGCCCTTTTGGCTGTCCTGCTCTGTGCTGCCCCCGGTGCTCTATGTTCTCTACCCTCACTGTCCTGCACCCACCACCCTGGATTACAATACCCCTGTCACTCAGTTCTCCCTGCACCCTCATCATTTTGCACTCTACCACCTCATACACTGCTGTGCCTGCCACTCTGCAACACTCCCCCTGCTGCCCACCTCACCCTGTATCTGGCCTCTCTTGCCACCAGCAGACCTTCACTGTATTCTTCCTCCTATTGCTAATGAGATGCATTCAGCCCAACCTGTCATGAGCAAGGCAGCTGCATAGGGCTTTCCTGCATGGCCTGCAGCCACCTCACAAAAAGCCAAGCCTGGTGCAACTAGGCAACCCAAGGAAAGAGAAAGTGAAGGTAGCTGGAGGTAGTTGACTGCAGGATGGGTCAGAGGAGAGACACGGGAAGGGTGATAAATGGGAAGGGGAAGTTAAAATGAAGATGAGTGTAGCAGGGCAAGAGAAGCATTAGCTTCTCATCTAATGATGTACAATCCTCGCCTAATGATCACAACCATAAGGACTGAAACTGCACTAAATGTTACTTTTAGCAGTCTTATCACCTCTTAACATATACAAGTATCATTGCAGGACAAACTTCTGTTTCATTTTTTAATAATCTCATAAGTATTAGTAGATAATTTTAATTCTCTATTTCAAGAGCTTTTATGAGTGATCCTTCTAATTATCTTCATTTGAGTATCACTTTTTGTCTGAAAATTGCATTTTAAAAGATATTAACTACCATTGTTTGGATGTATAATTTTCTACACTCTCCGTAACAAGAAAATTATTTGTTGTTACTTATTTATTCATTACATTTTTATGCAGCCCCTCTTACCTATAATGTGCTTCTAGGTATCTTACAAGCTAAGTAAAAATAATAATTAAGATATTAAAACATTAAAACTACACAGATTATGATTTTAAAAGCACACTGGAACCAAAATCAAGAGATGGACAGGACAGGGATAAGATCTTACCCTGTCAACCATCTCCAGTGGTGACCATCCCCCTTGGGGCCCCGGCCAACCAACAAAACCAAGTTTTGATACCCTTCCGGTACAGGTGGATCAGGTGGGAACAATTTTTACCTCCAGTAGTAGAATGTTCCACAAGGATGGAGCCACATTTTTTTCTTCATATAAAATCTTCAGTAAAGTGCTTATATTGGTTTATTAAGAAAAAAGCCATAGAGCTAATCAAATATTCTCTGTAGTATCATTTTATGTAATCCCTCCCCCACATAATATTGAATTTGAAGATGACATAACATTAATTACTTTCTTTTCACAGTGGACCTAATAGAGGACACTATATTGCTATTGTAAAGAGTCATGATTTTTGGCTGCTCTTTGATGATGACATTGTAGAGGTAAGAATTGTTGTGATTCATTGCTTGTAAAATGTATTCATTAAACTTAGGTTTTTGCTATTTAGATGATCAAAACTAGAAATATTTGGAAGCAACTTAATTTGTTGCTCGTGAGATCTGTTATTTACAAAAAAATGATAATTATGCATATTTTTCTCAGTAAATATCTGTTGCTGCAAGTAACAAATTATTCTTAATATACTTGTGCTAGAGCAGGGGTATCAAACTCAATTTCACTGAGGGCTGCATCAGGGTTATGTTTGATCTCGGGTGGCCAAGGTGGGCATGGCTGGGTGGGCGTGGTCATGGTGGGCATGGCCAGCTCGACAGCACCTGTGGTGGCCAAGTGCTAAGGCAGGACCTCCTTCAGACCCTTCCTCACTCTCATTATGATCTTCCTTCCTTTTCTTCTTTTTCCTTCCTTGCTTTCTTCCCATCTTTCCTTCTTTTGTCTTTCCTCTTTCCCTTTCTCCTTTCCTGTCCCTTCTTACATGCTCAAATGCAAAAGGGGAAACATTTCTCCTTTTGTTTTTAGTTTGTTTTGCTAGCCCTCAGCCAGCAGAAACAGAGCTCCATTTTCACTGGCAAAGGGCTTCAGGAGGCCGTTGCGGTGGAAAACGGAGCCTGGGAAGGCCACACACAGCCTCCCCCACTGAGCTGGGGGGGAACTCTGGCAGAGGCACTGGGGCCCAGTCCTTTGCTGTTTCCAAGGTGACCCCGTGGGCCAGATCTAAGCACCCTGCGAGTTTGACACCCCTGTGCTAGAGTCGTAGTTTTGCTACAAAATTACAAAATATTGTTTTTGAGAAATGTATACACATCTATTTTGTTTCAGAAAATAGATGCCCAAGCTATTGAAGATTTCTACGGGTTGACATCAGACATTTCAAAAAACTCGGAATCTGGTTATATTCTTTTCTATCAGTCCCGGGACTGAACATGTCTAAGCAAAAAGTTACTCCTTGCCTCACTTTTCTGGATAACATGTAAACTACTTCGTTAGAAGACAGTAAAAGCAGACACAAAAGAATGATAATGTGGTTTGCGCTGCGACAAACCCAGGTATTCAGAGAGGCTTTAGAAAATCTTCATATTGTGCTCCATGAATTTGCTCAGGGGTCATAAGGACAAGGCTGATGCATCACAAATGCACTGGAGAAACAGATCAGCTACTCTTGTAAGAATTTTCCATCAAGCAAGTTGCATCTAACAGACTTGATCAGAAGTCCAGTTTTGTGGATATATTTTCATAATCTTTGGCATCTATGATTTCTTGTCAGTGTTGCATCGAATGCAAGTGCAACAAAGCAATATAAATTTGGCACATTAATTTATTTGGTATTACTAAAAGTGCACATGATTCTTGATCTTGATTTTACCTATATCCAGTTTCTAGATTTTTTTGCACACATAAATAGAGAATTAGCCTAACAATTGCTTTCTTGGCCAGAATAAATTTATAGCATATGGTTTTGCGACTGGAACCAAGAAGTCAAATGTGTTTTGCTTCTTGTAAGAAGCTTACATTACAGTAATAAGTACCTTTATGGGAACATTTTGAGTTTTAAACTTTCTATGGGGGAAGAACTTGATTTATAATTATAATTTTATTTTTATTTATGTGTTACTGCAACTTCTAGACTTTCTGTGTTTTATATTTCCACAATTTTTGGAACCTAGATTTGTATATTAGATTTTATTGGATTTAAATGCTCTTTTACATTGTTCATCTACAAGATTTCTCAGAAATATACTTTAAAAACCTAAACTAACCAGGGGAAAGTATGGAATTTGCTTCTTTAATTAGGAGCCAGTGTCTCTTGCTGTATGTTTCATGTGTGTTATTTAAAGAGTTTGAAGTGTCTCTGATTGTGTAAAACAGATTTTCTGTTTTACCATTGCTAAGATGGTTTAGGTAGTCTACTGTACCAGTTTTTATTTTCTAAGTCTTCTAAACACTTTGACTGCAATATAGACCAGGATTGCCCATGCTTAAAAGAACCAGGATGGCAAATATGTAATTTTGGTCTTCATTGTAGCATTAATTAAAATGTAAAATAGCTTCAGGATATCTCAGTTTCTGTGAATGCAATGGGTATGGATAGTTGAAAACTCCCAAAAGTCTTGTGAAGGTTTTACCCACTAAAATTTTAAAATTAAGAAAAAGAATATTATAAATTTGGTTATTTTGATCCTGAAAGCAAGGGATCACTACATCATTGTTACGTTGTCTGAGTGACAGTGGCTGAATGTAATTTGATGAAATAAAGCTAAATGCATATTTCCAGTTAGATCAATTGTGCCTTCATATTTTGGCACTCCTTCCTTTTCATAATAGTTTTGTTTCACTGGCAGTGTTAGTATGAAACTCTTTCTGTCTGCTGCTATAATTAATGCATTCAGTTTACCTATACAATTTAGCTCAGGAATTTAACATCATCAAACTGAACAGATTTTTAATGTAGGTTGTCTTATTTAACTAATGTGAAAAAAATCATGTTAAATTGTAAAGATTTTTTTATTAAAACATATAAAGCTTTGTTTCATTTATTCTATCATCTTGCTGGGGGGGGGTGAATTACAAAGACTTCTATAAGAACTCTTGAAGAGAATGAATATTCATTTTCAAAAGTGATTGATATAAAAGTACATATTGTTTGGACTATTTACGGATGTTATGACTGCATAAAACTTGAATTTGAGATTACTGTCTTTGTCTGGTTGGAAACATCAGTATAATTTATTGCTTTCTACATAATTTGGAATATAACAACTATCATCCCTAAATATTGGCCATGCTGTGGAGTTGTGTTGTTGTTATTAGCATATGGCATTTTTACAATAACCAGGAGACCACAATGCTGTTGCAGAGTAGTAGTTTGGCTTGCCAAAGCACCAGCCCTGTTATAGGACACTTTTGCATGCTTCCCAAAGTGTTCCACAGGAGAGCAAGCTGGCTTTTTTGCACCAGAGAGAAAGTCAAGCGGCTTTTCCTGCAGCATCTCCCAAAACCCCCTTCCCTCTCAGAGCTGCCTTGCACATGGGCATTGCAACTGGGAAGGTTCAGAGCCGTCAGGAATCTGATTGCCTGCATAGAGCACCAGCTCATCTCCCCACCAAAGTGGTACCTATCTATTTACTTGCATGGAACATACTTTCGAACTGTTAGGTATACAGAAGCTGTGACAGGAGTTCACTCTACCATGTAATGCTTTGGGCTCAAACCACCAGAACTGAGATCATCTCCAATGTCATTAAGCCACTGACCCATTGCACCTTTTCAGGATTGTCTTGACTCCTGGTGAGTTTCCTAAGCAAGATTTCAGAAGTGGTTTGCCATTGTCTTCTCCCTAGGGCAGAGAAAGAGAGCAAGATACTGGCCCAAGATTACCCAGCTATTTTCATGCCCTAGGCAGGACTAGAACTCACAGTCTACCAGTTTCTAGTCTTAATCCCTGCACCAAACTGGCTCTCTTGTGATCCTAAATATCACACAAATTGCTTAGCTCTTAACAATATGCTCAGCTGTTTCTTTGCTGGAAATCAGAAGATGATTAATTTTGGAATGATTCAACAACTTCAATTTAAAATGCTGTGTGTGACTCACACAAGTTTCATCAGATATGTTTAAAATTAGTTACAGGTGTTTTTTTGATGTTACATACCTTAAGAGATGGTTAATCTAAAATGATAGTAGGAGTTTCTGCTCAATCCATAGAAAATTCAAGGTGAAGGTCTGCTATGGTTTATCCAAGTAATTTTAAATTATAAAGCTATGTAGTACGTCATGTTCAAAGGGAAACATTTGGGACACTGACATCCATACCTTAAAATAGATGCCTTTCATTCATAATTTACGTATAAAATATTCACATTGCCTTACAACAGGCAATGGCAACAAACTGGTGACACGTGGGCCGGATGTATCACGCACAGGCCACTCCCACCTAAGCTCCACGAATGGGGGAAAATGTTGCGAAATGTCACGTGACGGCAATATGATGCAGCAAGTTTGACACCTGTGCCTTAAAAGATTCTCCGCAATTCACAAGGACAACAGCAACAATCCAATGTGACAATAAATTTATAGAAATATAATAATTTGACAATATTTACACATCCAGGCATCAATTATTTCCTTCTAATTAGGGCCATTGGGTTTTAGAATAGCCATGATTTGCTAGGTTAAAAATGGGAGCTATCCTCACCTGAGAGGTGTGAATCCTACTTTTAAGTCCCCCTCCTACCCATACTTCTCATTAGATGGGAACCAGGAGGCACTCTGTTCACTACAACTGGTCAGGAAGAATCTGTTTGGGTTAGGCAAAATCATCTATCCTGGTTTAGGGATTGGCACCAGCAACTTTAAGCAAAGTGATATCTAAGTAAAAAAATCACATGAATGTGTATGATTTTACTTCCCCATGCATTACAGCATCAGGAGAATTTAACCCCAAATAGGGAAGGTTTCTGGAACTTGTTTCATGAGGATGCCTGCTAAAAGAGCAAATCTTATAGTCCTTTGCCCCCACTCCTTACCCTTTGAAATCTCACCGAGTCCCTGGGATACTTAGCAAGAAGAGAATTGAGGTTACATTTATTGGAGTGGAAATTATTGCAAGAGTTTACACATTGGGTACACATCAAATCTGTTAGGGTCAGCTGGTTGCTTAGTAGATCCTCCATCAGCTGCTTAAGAAGAAATTAAACCCTTTAATATGAAACTGATTAGGGTCTTGTCAATTTCAGGCAATACCTGGTACCTGGATGGAAGTTTCTAATCAACTGTAATTAAGATCACTGAACTGAGCTTATTAAATTGCCTTTAGCACACAAAGTGATACCTTGTTTAAGCAATTTTTCCACCCTGACAGAAAAAAGAGGGGGGGAAAACTGGGTACAGGGCAATATGTGTACCAACTGATTGTAATGTTGAACATGTGACTCGGGAAGAGATGGTACAAGGATCATAAATGTGGGCCTTGGTGATAAACTTATATTTTCATCACCAGTGTAACTGCAAACGGTTGCCGTCTGAGGCAGTTGCTAAACCAAGGCACTCTGTACCAGTCCTGTCACAATCCCTGAAAAGATGCCTTTAGTTAAGGTATTCCCGACAACTGTTACGTATGTACTCATCCATGCTGTGAATCATCTTCTCCATTTGAATCTTAAGAGCTGCACAGCCTTACTAAATGTAGTTGAGCATTTCATAAGAACTCTCCTGCTTGCATAGCTGCTTGATCACAATTGGCTGGATCACGCAACATGCTAAGTCAAAGTTAAGCAAGCCATGTTTCCTCGTACCTTAAAATATGAAGACAAATGCTTTCAAGTATAAAAGAAAATGATTGAGACTGTTGCATTAGAACTTCTGCTGAATAATAGATCAGTGGGAGTAATTCAACATTATCAAATACACTTGATCTTGTTTTTTAATTTTTGGCTTATTTTTGAACTTCAGAACATTTTGATTTTTAACATTCAGCACTTTTTTGTGCAACCTAATGTAGTGCAAGGAAAACATAGCAACTACTATTTTCATCATTTCAGTATAATATACATATCCAAATCCACAGTGTGTGTGTGTGTGTGTGTATGCAAAACATTGCAAATGAAAGAGCACCTGTCTTCCTCTATCTATTCAGCTAGAAAGTTGTGATAATCATAAAGTTTATATACCAAACCTGTGGTCATGTGACCATGGGAGTGCAGCATGACCATTTACGGTGCTTGGGGGGGTGCATTACAGGCCATAAATCACTCCTTCCATGGCCATATTAACTTTGAATGGTCATTAAATGACTGGCCATAAGTCAAGGACTACCTGCAATGTATTTATGAAAACTGTTAAGTGGGGTGTGTGCTTTAAAAAGGCATCCACTTCAATGTAAAAGAGTACCTCCTGTAACATTTTAGGCTAACATTGGAGGGGTGAGGGGTGTTGATTCATGATATCATTGGAGAGAGAGGCATGGAAAACAGGCCTATTTTGTGGATGGAATTGACATTTTAGTCTATTTTAAGGATGACTACAAAACATGGGTACCTATTTTGCTCATTATCATCTCCCCATCCAGCCCCACAAAAGATTGAAAGCTGGGGTTCCTTAACATTGCCAAAAAAAAAAATGGGGAAAGTTACTCCATCCATTTATGGCTTATGATCAAGCATCATAATTTGGGAACAAGGATCTGCCTTTTACTTTAAGTTAAAAAAAGTAAAAAAAATAAGGATATACGGTGCCCCTCTAGGTGGTATCGGCAAGTATCTTGATGCCAGTGGGTGCCATATTGTACTCTAGCTGACTTCCTGCTAGTGTATGTGTGCCACCTCTGAATCTAAGATTGCACATTGTCAACATCATACCATGAATTGATAGTTGATTTGTCTTCCATAAACAACTTATGAAACACTGACCATGTACTACTACCTAAATTCAGGACGGGGGTGGGTACCCTCAATTTACATGAAGCCTCCATTTTCATCAATAAAAATACCTTTTTACTTTGCTCCTAAAATTTCAAGCTAAAATTTTCAGTTCAACTCATTCCAGTAACATTATTACACATTAGCCATGTCCTTTGTGACCTTCAACAATCAACAAAAGTTATAATGTGTTCTCACACCTCACCCCCAAGTCTTCCTGCCTATGTTTTGGAGAGTTACAACTGTTAAGTGAAAAATGGTGCGTGCCAATGTCATTATAAATGTAAACCATGAAAGAAGCTCAAGTGCTTCTGATAATATAAGCAAGCCATGAGCTGAGACATTATTTAGATAAAACAGACACCATGCTGTGCAAAGAATTTTCCAGAAAGATAGCAAACAATTTACAGAAATGAGTTGACTCCTAATACTTGCAAGCAATGATGACTAAACAATTTAATCGAGTTTTTGTCTGGATGCCATCTTCATTTTTCTCCCAAATGGAAAAATGCCAAACTTATTCACTCTTATGATCATAAGCAACAGTTTTGCCCAACACATGATTTAAAACAATCTTTCAAACAAAATGACACAAGTATTTATAAAACTGACTTTTTTTTTAAAAAAAGGTCTACATTTCATCTAACTTGCTGCGTGCTAAATTTCAAACCATGGGTTCCTTCTTATTTATAGGTATTTTTTCTTAGTTTGGATAAAGAAACATAGATTATGGTAAACTTTCCTCCCTGCTGAAAAATTTGCATGTGGCTGAAGGGAGATTGGGAAGGGAGCTCAGAAATTGGCGAGGGAGCTCAGATTGTGGAGGGAGTAAAAAGGAGATGAGGGCAAAAAAAAAATGGCCCCAAAGGGATTGGCCTATCCCATTTGTTCCTTTAGAACAAGACTACTTCAGATCCTGTCTGCCAAAGAATTTCAGCTAGCAGGGTCTAGGAATAGAACCATTTCTGCTGTGGCTCCCAGCTTCTGGAATATTCTCCCCATACCCCGGAGGTGAGGTCGTCTCCCACACTCCTGACCTTCCGGAAGAGCCTTAAACCAGGGGTGGGCTGCTGGGGGTTTGCAGGGGTTTGGGAGAGCCCCGAGCTAAGATTCNTGGCTGGCCCCGCCTACCCCACCCCTCCCACGTGGCCCATTTTGGATGCAGGTAAGTGCAGGGCACACACAGGGAGGGCAAAAAGAGGCCTTCTGGAAGTTCGAGAAGACTGGAAATGGGCCCGTTTCCAGCTTCCAGAGAGCCTCCAGATCCCGGGGAGGCTGTTTTTGCCTTCCTGGAAGCTTGAGGAAAGCCTCCAGAGCCCAGGGAGGGCAAAAACACTCCCCCCCTCCACCATGGTGCAGGAGGCCAACTNAATTTTTGAAGCCCACCCCTGCTTAAAACCCAGATCTGCCAGCTGACCTGGGCTCCAAAAGGGACACTCAGTATTGGGGTTGGCTGACAGGGTAGAGAAACAATCCCCACGCTCATTTAATCTTTATTTAATCTTCCTTAATTTTTAATCATTTTGTATTATTTTTTTAATATGCTGTAAGCCGTTCAGGGTGGTGTAACAGTGAGATGGATGGCATATAAATTTAATAAATAAATAGACACGCTCAGTGTGTCTGGTAAAGAGCCAATGCACAGCTGCCAAAGTGCTCCTCAGACTCTAGAAACATCTGGCCACCAACCCTTTTCTAGTTCCTGAAGCCACCCAAGAGCGACCAAACGTTGCCATGCTTGGCATTTTCTGGTACGCAATGTGAGTATCCATGTCAAGAATGACCAGTGCTCCCATCCTCTTTGTCTTGTGACATTTGCTCAAACCCTAAGGTACCCTTGAGCATCAGAAATTGTGTGCTACTCTTTTAGGGGGGATGACGCAAAAAGAGAGCTGGCCCTTTTTTTAAAACTTCCTTGTGGACACTCCCAATAAAAAGTCCAGTATCCAGACCAACATTTGACTTGGCTGAGAGTTACATGAATAATTCACATTTTATGTCATTTATGTAAATGAGAACATAAATACGGGGAAACTAATTTGATTTAATCTGTCAATTTGCATTTTAATAAACATTGAATCTGGATAATTTCTTTTTCTCTCTGTATGAAGCAGCTGAAACAAAATAGGTCATCTCTGCTGAAGTACTACAATTCATTTGAGGCAAATCATCCAACAGAGCGAAGAGATTTCTTCTCCTGACTTTCAGAAAACCAGTAGCATTTAAAGAGGGCATTAACTATGGAAATTTGACTTATCTAATTTAAGCCAATTATACCTTACAACAGCTGTTGAAGCCAAACATTTTAGGAAGTCATAAATAATTTGTTTCTAATTTAATGTAATGTATAAACAAAGTCAATGCTTAAAGTCAGCAAGTTCCAGTCTCAATCCATATTTATTGTTGCTTCTGATTTACTTAGTGGGATACCTGAACTGGATTGTATGGCTTCATTTGATTCTTGGCCCTATTCCTGGTTGATGTCTCCCATCAGTGCTTCTAACTCAGACATGTAAAGCCTTAAGTATGGTTCCAGATCCCTTGCAAAAGTTGCTGTGAATTATATTTTTATTGTGAATGACAGGAGGACCAGTAATATTAAAATTCAATGTAGTCATCAGATTGAGATGCATCGATTTGGTGCAGTGGTTAAAGAAATAAACCAGAAGATGATCTTAGACCCAAAGCCAGCTAGGTGACCTTGGACCAGTCACTCAATTTCAGCCCTAGGAAGTGGGCAATACCGTTTCCCTGAAAATACGACCTACC
>AZIM01000346.1:841220-859425 GCA_000516915.1 Ophiophagus hannah | reverse complement strand
TTCTGGAGATTTTGTGATGATGCGTGAGGGTTATTTCACTTTTATATATATAGATTCCCATGACTTGAAACTTCGATAAAGTATTAAAAATTGAACAATTCCCTAAGGAGATTTCAAAACTTGCAAATATTATGGCTATAACTAATACAATACTACTATTTACAAATTCTCAAAACTGGTCCAGAAAATGTTCAATCTTCGTAACTGATAGCAGTATGGGGAAAGAGATCTATTATTCCAAATTTCATTCATTAATACAATTAGGTATAATTCATTACTATGCAAAATTGAACTGACTGGGGATAATTGCAAGCTTGACAAGATTTTATTTTTTTAAATAAATATCTTTAGAAAACTTAGCAATCATAGGATAAGAGATCTAATTATGGCTCAAGAGCAGGGGTGGGATTCACATTTTTTAACAACAGGTTCTGTGGGGGTGTGGCTTGGTGGTCATATGACTGGCTGGGTCTGGCTAGGTGGTCATGTGACTGAGTGGGTCAAGAGAGAAACTCACTTTAACAATGCTCTTGGAGCAGGGGGTTGGACTAAATGACCTCCAATGTCCCTTCCAGCCCTGGATTGCTGTGCTGTTTCAAAGCATCTTCTGAAGTGCCAGGGTTTGTGGTCCTTCCTTCCTCTCCTTTTTCCCTCCCTCCCTCCCTCCATATCTCATTTACTTCCCCTTCCCTCTTTTTCCGTTCCCTTCTCTCCCTCCCTCTTTCTTTTTCTTTCTTTCTTCCTTTCTTCTCTTCCCCTTTCTTTCTCCCTTCCTTCCTTCTTTCTTCCCTCCCTCCTTCTTTCTCCCTTCCCTCCCTTTCTTTCTCCCTTCCCTCTCTCTTTCTCTTTTTTCTTCACACCCCCTCCCGCAACCTGTTTTGGGCCTAGCAAGCCTCCCTGGAGCCTCAGGAGAGCCAAAATGGGGCCTGGGGTTGCGACGCATCCCCGTGCTTCATTTTGGGCCTAGGACGCCTCCCTGCACTTACCTGGGAGCCAGGTGTGTGGGGACTACTGGGAGGGGTGGGGTGGGGCAGGGCCAGCTGGTCTTCAGAACTACCGGTTCACTGAACTGGATGTAAAATTAACATCTGGTTCACGCAAACTGGCCCGAACCAGCTGAATCCCACCCCTGCTTAACAGGCTATGGCTGAGAGCATAAGTATGATGATTCTCACAGACATGGCAATGAGCAATGCTCAACTTTAAGGATTTACAGTGCTATTTCTGTTTGTAAATAGGGTTTCCAGATGTCATCAGATTATTCAGGACAGAAAAAACTCTAGTGAGAACTAGTATATTTGTGAGTTTGATTTTAGATTGTCATGAAAAGAGATGAAGTCATCATAATCAAAAGTTATATCCAGGGAAAGGAAGTATTTTCCTTTTCTTTTGTAATATCAGCAATTACGATTTTGTAAGTTGCCCAGAGTCATCTGGAAGTTAATAAATATAGTATAATAAAACAAAAAATAAATGGTCATTCAATGAAATTATTAAAATCTATAGAACAAATGTATTTTACATAATATTTTGTAAATCATTCTATCAGAGACTTTAGGCATTACCTAAATTTAGATTAGGGGTGTCAAACTGCCTGTGGCCCAGATGCATCACATGCAGGCCATGCCCACCCCAGCTCCACGAAGGGGAAAAAACATCACAATACATCACGTGACGGCAATGTGATGTCAGGAGTTTGACACCCGTGATTTAGATGAAAGAGATAAAGTTGATGGAGAATTTAGAAAGGCTTGGTAATAGGATTTTTTTTGTAATAATGTAATTAAAACTAAATATATAATTTAGGTCTAGTAATCAGGCTATAAGAATCATCAAATCATTGGCTCCAGACATGTGCAAGGTGAATGATTGGAGTAAGGGTGTTTTTGCCTTCATTATTCCCAATGAAGTAAGTTTTACTTGCATTTGAGGGAACATACTAGTATTGTTTAGAAAATCTGAGGAACCTAAACATCAGCATCCAGTTTCTGTGGATTTGAATCACTTTGTTCTTAAATCTGGATTCAAAGCTAACAAACTCCTGTCCTTGTTCTATAACAAAATCAATTTAAATGCTAAATGTTAGAGACATTTATTATCAAAACATGAAACATATCAACAAATTAAATAGGATTTTTTGCTAATTAATTGTGAAGAACATGTCTAGGCAATTGAAAGAAGTCTGTATAAGATGTGGCATATTCTTTCTATGCAAAAAAAAAAAAGTAAGTCAGACTTAAATAATACAATATTCCTAACTTAACAATGACAATTACATTACTTACCAATAGCTTTGGTATAATGTCTTGCTCCAAGCAGTAATTCTGGAGCTCGATACCAGAATGTAACAACTACTGGATCCAAATCAGCTAAAGGCTTCAAAGGTGAATTAAATAGTCGGGCAAAGCCCATGTCAGCTGTAAAATGAGGAGGGAAATTGAATTTTAACATATATGTTGCTTAATACAAACCGATTTGAGTTCAAATAGGCAGAAATCCTGTATAATTTAACTTTTAAACATATTGAACCTATTTCAAAAGAAGTGTAGAGTATGTTGCATGATTAAATCATGCTAATACGAACACTTGGTCATGTAGGATGTCCCCCATATTCTGATCAGTCCTTGGAAAGTTTGGAAATCTGGAACTGAATCACTTGAAATGGCAAGAATATTTTAATGCATATAAAAATATTGATGCATGTTAAGATGAAAATATTTCTAATACCAAATTAGTAATCTGACAGAAACAGTTCAATTTGTAGCAACCAAGGCAATAAAGCAACTAGCAAATTAATAGAACCTACTATTCAAAGGTAGCAGGATTCTTCTTAAGCTAGGAAAATAACACATCTGAATTCCTGGTGTGTTCACTTAGCTACCTAATTCTTCTCTAATTTGGTGGATTTAAAATAAGCAATGCTTGCAAGTATTTAAACAGCAACAGATTAGTAAAATATATCACTTGCATAATAAAACTATTGCTGCGGCTAAGTGCAAAAATAATGCATTTTTCAGTAGAAATTCCAGTAGAGCTGAGAATCTGAGGTTGCAATTATAGGGCACACAACAAAAGGTTTTTTAAAAATACGAAACCTAACAATGTTTCAGGAGCAAGGTATCAGATATTTGGATATTCACTTGAAAAAATCCCATTCATTTGCCCTACAAATATTAAGGCTTCTTTAACTATATGAAACCCTATTTAAACTTTTGTTACATTTCATTTTAAAAAATTAATTTTATTCTGTATTAGACAACGAACATTTAGCTGTTGAGAAAAACGAATGTTGATAGATCACCTTTGGCTGCATAGAAAATGGGGAGGAAGGGAAGGATAGTGTCAGAATATAAACATCTGATCTTTTTTTAAAAAATTTAAACAGGAAAAGACCAACATGATTATCGTTTATGAATCCTCAGCTTTATCACACTTTTGAAAGGCAAACTTGCTGTTAATGGCATTGGATGGCTTAACTGAATTGGAAGAAGTGCTCTTTCAAATCCAATGTTACAATGTTACTAATGTGTAACTGTTTGGGGAAGCAATCGTATTTTTCAGAATTTTGTAAATAGTTCATGTTTGCAAGAAAAGTAGGTGTCAATTTTCAAATAATAGGTGATAGGTTACCTGTATCACAAAAAACATCACTGCAATTAATACTAAAAGTGCAATCTATCCTCTGCTATTAGACCATCATCTTTCACTGAAAAGAGGAGTTAAATCTGTTAGTGTTAGTATAATTATTTAAGTACAGGTCTGAGTGATGGAGTGTTCAATATTGGTCTAATTCTATTTCTTTCTAACTGAAACATACATTAGTTTCAGACAGGACCAGCTATTTTAACAGACTGCTGTTCAACAATCTCATCTAACTGAGATCATGTCAATTGCATGTAAATTCATCTTAGAAAAGGAATTTAGAGAAAGGGAAATTAAGTATATTTAAACGTTCTGCAGTAATATCTGGATGTATCTGCTTAAAGATTCAGGATGCACATTAAGCATTTGCTGGTGCATATGTCCCTCAGGACACTGTCGTGCAGTCAAAATATGTTTGGTTATAGTATATTGTGAGCTTTACTATTATACTAGATGTTTTAATATTTTAAAAGAACTATTTAAATAGAATATAGAATTTCTATATTACAAAAAGTAGTTCAACCAGAAATAAAAATCATACAATTTTCACAGCTTTTTCCTATTAAAAACATATAGTTTTTCATTTGCTTCCTATGACTGAGGAATTATCAATACTTTTCCAATCATGACTGTTAAATTTACTATTAAATGTTTGCATTACTGAGGAAAATTACAACATTTTAAATGAAAGCAGGGCCCAATTTAGGTTCTCCCAGCCTACAACCTGCTCTAATGCTGTCCAACACGAACATATGTTATCTCTCTTCATTTGATCTGTGATCCAGTAGATTTTAACAATAAGTATTGACCTATGCACTGTTAGAACATTCTGTCTTAAATGCTACACTGGGACTTATCAAAGATATAAACATACCAATTTTTACTCTTCCTCGCTCAGGACCTTCACCCATAACTAAAATATTAGCAGGTTTCTGTGGAAAAAAAATAAATACACAATACATATACCAAAGTAAACCTAAACATTTGTGGCTGAAATTAGCTTTACTTTCCAATTATAAATCAAAATGCAGTAGAATGTTAAAAGTGATAATGCCTGTACATTATTAGTTTGTTGTAAGATTACATAAGCAGCCAAATAATTTCCTTGACAATTTTTTTCACCTCTTTCAAATATCCTCACAATAGCTCCTCAGATGGGTAGCTATGTTCCAGAACACAGAGAAAAATGTGTTGTTTCTCTTGCCTCTCTAACTTCCAACATTAGCCAAATACAGAAAAGCAATGCACATTTCCTCCCAGTTAAATATAACTGTATAATATTTTATATAGAACTATATATTATTCTAAAATTAAACTCTCTAATATTTCATTTTTAGAAAAATGGGTGCTAGTTTGGATTTTAAAGGCTTATTTCATGGAGTTTGTTTTTCTTCTAATATTTTTTAGTTTCATCCATTTGCCCAATATATTTTCTTTGACAATATTTTTAGAAATTCTTGTAAACAACTTGTGCAATTGCTTTTAAAGTATTACAGAGCTATGCCAATATTAAATTGCTATTTCCTTATTAAAATGTTGCTAAACCTATAAAAAACTAATAATAATTGAATTATATTGATCCTAATGTTGTATATTTGGTTCAGATTTTTATCTCTGAAATCAGTTTAAAGAAATGATTATTGTTCATTCAAGTAATCTGCCAGGAAAAGACACAACACTAATATTTCAACATGCATGAATATTGAGGTAGCTATATGGCAATATATGAACTTTAAGATCCATATTAACAATTACAATGTTTATAAAAATATGACAATAATAACATTACCTTTTACAGGAAAAGGTATACAACTGATTTGAAAAGGGTTATTTATGACTGCATAATTATGCAGATATTCAAAGAAAGATGTAGATTTGTGCTCATATCTAAAAACTGATGGTAATTATCACAAGAGACTATTAGACTATGCATCTCTAATAGTGACTGATATAAAAAAAATCAAAGAAGAATACGTAGAATTGCTATATTGCCTTTCTACATCAGTGAGGAAATAACAGGTCTTTGGTACTCCCTGAACCTGATGGTTTTCTTGCAGATGTTTCATTATTCAAATTAGGTAACATCATCAATGCTGCTGGTAGTAATACTAGCATTGATGATCTTACCTGGTTTGGTTAATAAAACATCTATAAGAAAACCACCAGCTCAGAGAGCATCTAGGACCCCAAACTTAAACTCTCAGCTACAAATATTCTCCTTTATTGGTAGAAATAACATACCTTTTTATAAGGATAAAAATATCTAAAGGTAAAATATTAAAGTTTTAAAAGCTTTACTTTTTTAAGTTGGAATATTGGTGTCTACCATTGTCATCATACCAATCTTACGATACGATTATTTTCATATGTTGGAAAATTCTTTTGAATTGGTCCTACTATTTCTGTGGATAATTTTCATCAAGTTCATAGAAGTGGATTTTCCTTCCATTTTAAAAATAGAGAAAACAACTGATATAAACCTTCTGAGTAATTAGTTAAGCATAAAAACCACAAAAGAGTTTGTGACATCTAAAATGACTATTCCATATGCTTTCAGATGCATGCATAACTTTGTCAGATTTATTTAATCACCAAAAGTAAAGCTGGATGAGGAAAAATCATAAACAGTGAGAATTATAAACAAATGAAATACTCAGTTATTTATTACCGGTAATCATTCAAAGAACAATGGCAAATCTGATTTACATATGTCATGAACAAGACTGCTATTTTTGCCCTCTGAAAACTTTTGTTCCTTTAAATTTATATATTTACAAGCAACAAAAATGCATAGCTATACATCAAAAGGGATTTTGAAGCATTAATGAAAACGGTTCTAAAATACTTCCTAATAAGATATTCTGAATGTTTTCATAAATTTGAATACAGGAGTACAAAAAGTTTAATTTAGATTAGAAATGAATAATCCTGAAAAAAATGTCAGAGGTTCACTGGCAAATTATTTAATACTTAATTGTTTATACAGATATATTTTCTTCCATATCTCCAAACTCAAATGACATTGACTGTACATGTTGTGTCAGAAATAGACAATGAAAAAATTAGAGGTTATCTTCAGCAATAATTCAACAACAATATTGCACCGAACAACTACACCATATGCAAAGATATGATATTATTCACAGATGATTAATTTCTCCCTTCAGGAGTAACATAGTTAATTTTATTTTATTTTCAAAGTCTCCACTTTTAACAATTTCTTCTGCACAGCATACACATAATTTCTAATTTTCTTTGCTATTCGGTTTTTTCATAGTTAACAGATAGGTTTGCGCCAGTATTTATACAGGTTATCTATAATGCCTGGTCTTTTCTGCATAAAAAGGCAAAACTATACAAAGACAAATAGAAAGAAAACCTCCAAAGCAATATTTCATTTTACAAGCAGACTTACATAAAATCTAAATTTATATATAGTTCTATGAAGCCACACAGATTATGCTTAGATCTATTTTCAAGCAAAACTCATTAACTAATTTGAAAGCAAACCCTGGATTCAATGCAAAGCAAAATAAACATAAAAATATAAAATGTAAATATAGATCACCCTCTGTGTCTTGGATGCCAAACAAAACATCAGGAAAAAAACATGTAAGGAACTATGTAAGGAACCATCATACTACTTCCTTTACATCCTATGTTTCTGTCCAGATTATGAATGACTTCTGAGATATGCATTTACTATTTATCATAACTTGATTAAATATTGTCTGTTACTCACTCTCCTGCTTAAATATCACGGTGTCCTTACTTTTAGTTTATTTTATGTAAGCCACTTATTTGCAAGAAATACGACATAAAAACATAATGCTCTTATCATGGCCACAGCTCTCTTAAAGGTAATCCAGATGCCTATGAGGGTTGAGACACAAAATGAATGTTCAGATATCTGTGAAAAATATATTAGGCATTTGATGGATAAAATAACTTGGATTATTTGATGTTGGATTCTTCCTGGGGAATTTCTATAGAGTTGACTGAAGAAAACTTGCCTACTCTCCAGAAGAGGATGGAACTTATGAGTCTTGAAGAAATGGACAGGATCCTCAGAGATTTATTCTAGCTGGGCATGTTCTCCAAGAAAGTGATCAAGAACTGAATTCAAAAGGTGATTTAATTTATCCTTGAGTGATGGTATTGCCTTGCCTGCCTTGAAGGAGACAGTAGTAAGTCCCAATTGCTAGATTTCAAAACTGTACATGGTTAAAATGATGGTTGTGTTGAAGGAAGTACTACAGCAATTTCAAAGGGACCTGGAGAAAACAGATAGCTCTTTCAGTAGAGTAATAAAATATTGAATATGTTTCTAGATGAACTTTGGACAGATCAAGATTGGATCTGATTCTCCTGGTCCTACTTGATTTCTAAGGAGAATTTAATATCACCAATAAAATGGGCCTCTGGGCAGCCTATGGGGACTGGGAATGAGAGCACTGTACTGTACCAGTTCTCTTCCTTCTTCTGAAGTGATTTCCAGTTAATGTAGGTAGGTAGAAAGAGATTTAGCCCAAGGCCTTTGCTATTCAGGGTTTCAATTTGATGTCATCATTAGGTTGCTAAGTCAGAACATCCACCAGCATAGGTTAAGATATTATCAGTATGCAGATGACACTGAGTTATATATCCAATCTCCTAAATGAATAGGCAATGCTGCATAGCTCCTATCTATTGATGTTAAGTACATGGATGGAAAGGAGCAAGCTTAGGCCTACAAAGAGTGAGTGGTTTGCTTTCAAAGTCTAAGGGATTCACCATCTTAAATTCTTGATGGGCTTGCATTTTCCCAGGTGGCACTCTGAGACTCCCACTTGATGAACAGATGGCGGCCATAGTCATGAGGATCTTTACACAAATCCATCTTGCATTCCAATGACCACCTTTCCTGGACTGGGAGTTCCTCATAATCATTCATATCTTAATAGCTTCCAGTTTGGAGAACTGCAATATATTACCTTTGATAATCACTTGGAAATTTCAACTGAACTAGAATGCAGTTGTATAAATAACTTATAGGCATTCCACTTTTTGTCCATGTAGCATCTCTGCTCTTGTGCACAGCACCAGGTTACCACAGAGCTCCATGATGCAATTCAAGATGTTGATGATTACCAATGAAGTATTTCATAGTTTAGGATCTGGTTACCTATGGCACTGCATTTCCCTTGACATTTTTGCCTTACCAATAAGACCTGGTAGAATTGTACAGCACTGTCGCCTCATGGGATTTAGGAAAAGCACCTTCTTTGTAGCTACACCTGCCTGTGAAACAGCATTCCCCAAGGCCCATATGGCTATACCCCTGCTGTGCTTTTGTAAAGTTGATTAAGCAGGCTTGACATGATCCACTCCCTGATAGCATATCTTGATTTTATGACTGTGAATAACTTATCATTTCCCTTATGTGCTGAATAACAGAACTGAAAGGGATCTTGGAGGTCTTGTAGTTCAACCCTCTGCTCAAGCAGAAGACCCTATACCATTCCAGACAAGTGGCTNTCCAATCTCTTCTTAAAAGCCTCCAGTGATCGAGTACCCACAACTTCTGAAGGCAAGCTGGTCCATTGGTTAATTTTTCTCACTGTTAGTAAATTTCTCCTTAATTTTAGGTTGCTTCTCTCCTTGATTCACTTCCATCCATTATTTCTTGTTTTGTCTTCTGGTTCTTTGGAAAATAGGCTGACCCCCTCTTCTTTGTGACAGCTCTTCAAATATTGGAACACTGCTATCACGTCATCCCCTAATCCATCTTACATTACATATTACCGTTTTACGTTATATATTACAATATCACTCTAAATAATAATATATTATATGATAATATAATTCTATCAGAATGTATATTATATATTTATACAATACACACATAATTATATTTATATTATATATTATTACATATTAATAATATATGTCACTCTTACATTATATATTACCACTCTTTTGGTTCTTTTATTATTTTTTTCCTTTGTTTCTTTGAACTTTAAAGTGTGAGCTGGACAGAAATATTTCTCTGAATAAGAGCTGTACTCAAATCAATCAATCAGTCAACCAACTGTAGTCTATGGATGGGTCTGGTCTAAAGCTCTGCTTTTTAAGGTTGTTTTAGATATACTAAAACTTAGGATGTAGACGGCACAGGAAATAGCCTTGAAGGACAAAATAAAGAATGACTACCAAGGTAGTAATAAGACAAATTGCCCTTGAGCATGGCAAAGAAAAGAACTTGAGAAAATGTCTCAAACAAGCCTTTCCGTAGCTCACCTGAATGTAAAATGAGGGGGGGGGGAAGCATATTCAACTTTAAAATCCTGTAATTATAGCTGTTATAATAAAAGTCATATACACACACACGGCATTGGTTTCTTAGTTGGATCCACTTTGTAGGGCTGACACAGGGCTTATAAAGGTTACACCAGAATATGTATTGGCAGACGCAGTTCAGCAAGAATCTCAACTAATCAACTATTTTGATCATTTTGTGTTACAGAGGCTGAGCTTGCATCTTTTTGCTTTGTTTGCCCCAATCTGATCTGAAATGACTTAGTATAGCTTAATAAATAAGACCAAGTATATGTTTATTCAAGAATGTGTTAGATCACACTAGCCAGGTCTCCTATATGGCTAGATATCCATGTAAATATTAGCATGATGCACTAATGTTTATGCACCTTTTATTAGCGCTGAGTAGCCAACTTTTCCTGCCTAAGGGAAGTGAGCATGGCTAAGAAAAGACTCCTTCACTTCTAAATTGCTCCTGACTTGGGGCTCTCTTTGAAAACTCTTCAGTTTTCCCATATGCAAAATACAGCTGATCAGTTATTTTCAGGGTCTAGGTGTTACAATGAATTTGTAAAAGCTGTAATTACAGTCAATATGTCTCCAACCCAAACAAAATTGCTAACACTTTTTAAAATTCTTGTAATGCAGGGCATAAAGTTATTTGAATTATATCCTTTGAGTACACGAACTCTTGAAAGCTATTATGGTGTCTTATTCAGCCTACTAGGAAGGGGGATCAGGATCATTTTTTTTAACTGGCATTTACATTACTAAGAAATTCTTATTAAGTCCTCACTTATCTCATAGAAAACTGCTAAGAAAAAAAAATATGCCACTTGGGAGGGTATTTGGCAAGGATGGGACTCTTACAAAGGCAGCACCACAACCCAAACATGCACAAAAGAATAGAAAGGTTTTGTATTCCTTCTATATTTTACCATCAATTCTCTACATTTTATTATTTTCACAAGTTGCAAGCACTTTATAATGCTAATCAAGTATCCCCATGCATGCCACAATCTTGTGTTAGAAACACCACAGAAAAATCTTGTTTGTGTTATTTGCTAGTAAATCATATGGGATTCTGTTTTACTCTTTCTGAAAATAATAATATACTTATTATTCAAAATAAATAAAGCCTTCAAGCCCCAAAGATGCAGTAATAAATTATGAATAACCTGCAGTACATATTCTGTAATTCTTTAGGGGAAAAATGTCACAAGGATAACCTTTGTAAGGTAGTAATTATTCCCACATTTCAAATCCTCTCATCCAAAAAGAGGGCTAAAGAAATTCATTTATAGGTGAGAGTATTTTTATACTGAAAGCATAAGAGTATTAAACTTTTATTCTAAGCGCTGCTATTATTATTGCATTGCAAGATATATCAATCCCTAATAGAAAATTGATCAGTGGAAGGTTTCTTTATATTTGAGAAACTGTAGGAACATAAGGTATTAGCCAAGATTTAATTGTTATTAGCTGACTGCTATTAGCTGTTTAGGTACAATTTAAATTACTAGTTTGAATCTCTCAAAAGTATAGCACATCAGTCTGCACATTTCACATGCAGATTTGATTTCTTGTGCTAGCTGAAGCAGCAAGACAAACTAGAAATGCTGCTTTGTTTAGGATCGTATGCAATTCAATATCCCTGTCTTGATTTCCTCTAGTAAGCAGTTATAAACCCACTTGATAAACAGGAATCTGTTATGTTCAATTATTTACACAGGTAGAAAGAATCAAGAAGTAGCAGCCAAAAGTATGCATAAAATTATCTTTGAATAATGATGTTATTCAGTTCACCCTATTTTATTTATATGTTTAGATTTAATAAACCTAAGGCTGTCTAACTCAAACACTGTGAATCTGGATGACGTACAATAGAAAAGTGATAAACCTGAAAAAAAATCCAAACATAAAGCTAACACTATTGATGAACTGCTTCCCATTAGAACGGGGATCCTCAACCCCTGGGCCGTGGCCTATTCACAACTGGATGCGTGAGTGGCAGGCCAGCCCGCATGCACAGCTCTACTTGCACAAGTGGGGGACCAGTGTACACGTGTGTGCATGTGTGCATGGGCCAGCCTGTTGCTCATGAAAGTTCAGCTGCACGTGTGCACATGCGTGCCAGCCCACTGATTGTGTGCCCTGGTCCCCCTCCCCCCCGGACCGCCAAGGTACAAAGGATGGGGACCGCTGCACATCCTTCCCACAGACCCTGCCATAACTTATGAAGCTTTTTGGATGAGAAGTGTGTGCAAAGGTTCTACCTACAACTGTCTAGGAGGAGTCTAGGAGGACCTCCAGTTTGTGCACTGGGTCTGTCTGGGATAACTGCTGCCCAATCCAGAACTAGAGATGGAAGAACCTTGTCTCTGGAAGGTCCAAATATCCACAGCCGCTCTATCTGGCTAGGGCTGAGTCAGAGCCCATTTTGCTCCATCCAGGCCTGAACAGCTCTAGATACCGGGATAGGACATCCACAGCATCACTCAAGGGCCTGGAGTAGAGGTATAAAACTGGGTGGAATCCGCATATTGATATCTCCCCACAAACTGATGAAACATCTCACCCAGTGACTTCAGCTAGATATTAAATAGGAGAGGAGAGAACCAAGCCCTGAACATGGGGCCATGGGGTTGAGAATGAGAGAATGGAATGTGCCCCAGAAATAAGATATTTGTGGCTCAATCCCTATGAGTGGTCTCTCTCCCAACTCCCATCGTATTTTTCTCTACCTGTCATTACCTTGATTTTACGGTTTGCTTCCATCCCTTCAGAGCCTTCCTCATTCTCCCTTCCATTGCAATCCATGCCCCCACCTCTGACTCCCACCTCCCATATACAATCCAAATGAGGCCTTGCTGCCTAAGGTGCTTCTGCCTAGCAAATAGCAACAACGGACAATCAAGAATCCACTTCATCTTCTAATTACAATCACAATGAGTCTTTTCTCAATGAGTCTTTTCTCACTGGACTGTAGCTCATTCAAACACACACACACACACACACACANACACACACACACACACACACACCCCATTCATGGCTCTCACATGTGAAGGAAGGCTGCTTCATCCTCTAAATCCTTCAACTAGACGTTAACAATCCAGTATCTTCTTACAGAATCCCTTTATTCTACTCAGCTATTGACATAGGCTACGCAGAGATGTCTATCCTAATGTAGTCTATCCAAATGTATTCAACGATTGACTGGTGGGGAGGAGCTGCAGCTACAGGACCCTGGTACCAATCCAGTCCTCTCCTATGTCCACCACAACAAAACATCTCCCTAATTATCCTAACAGGTAGGCCATCCAAGTTTCAGTTCAGTAAATTTATCCATTCTAAAGTTTATCTTTTTATGAAGATTAGCCTGTTGGATACTAGTTTGAAAAGTATAGTCCTGCAGTTGCGGGACTATATCATAATGAAGTCTGCAAGTCCCCCTGCAGCTGCCCAGATGTAATTTGATCTTATCTCCAAGCATATTGATAAATAAGAGAACCAGTGTTGATAATATAGCTTTTCCTGCCTTGATTCAATATTTGCCAAATACAATGGAGGTGCCTAGATGAACTGTGGCTGCCAATCCATTTCACAACAGTCCAACATCCTTAAGTAGAACAAGTTGCTAATCTACACTATGTTCAGAATTGATTTACAAGATTCTAATAAATTCTTCCATTATTCAGTTGGGGGGGGGCAGGGTTGACAGTAACTGCACAAGAAAAATTATTTTGAAAGAAATAGTTTCTCCTTTCCATACTATTTTGAACATAAAGTTCAAAACAAAAGGTAGAACAAAAATGTAGGCTTCGGTTTGAAAGCAACTTTGAATGAATTCCAAGAAGAGTCTGCCAAAAGCTCTTCATATAAATCGGAAATTTTATTTATTAGCTATTATTTATATGCCACTGAGTTGCACAACATTGTATGCCCTACAAGGTGCAAGAATAACCCAATTATAAAAATCAGTATAAGTATTTATCTTCAGCTACAAATTTCCTTCACTGTGTGGCCCATGGAAAAGGACTATTTTAACCCTCTTCTGAAAGAATAAAACAGCAGGACCTAACACGATCTCAGCAGCATAGCTGTTACAGAGTGAGGAGGCTGGCAATAAGAATACCCCTTGCTCATCCTAGGTAGGTACTCACAGCATCCTTTTTTGTCTAAATCAGTGTTTCTTAGCCTTGATAGCTTTAAGATGTGTGGACTTTAATTTCCCTATTTCCTAGGATAGCATGCTGGCTGTGGGATTCTGAGAGTTGAAGTGCACAAATCTTAAAGTTGTCAAGACTGAAAAACACTGGTCTAGATTGCATACAGCAGGCAGATTCTGGACAAGATAGTCCCCAAAATAAGCATTTTTCCCTTTAACTTCATAAGAGTTCTTTAGCAAACCTGGTTTTTAGAGCATTTGTTTTACTTAAAACATTTTTCATAGTGTTATTCTAAACATTTCTACAAACATAAAGGTCATTCATACATGTGCACTGTCTGGAATTCAATGGGCAAGTATGTTGTCCTAGACTAATGCTCATTCTACTGAAAGAAACCATAAAGAAATGAGTTGCAATGTGAAAGTGATTTGCAGCAAAGGGAGAGCAAGTATTTTTTGAATCAAGGTTGATTTCTGGTAACTACACAGATATTTTCAGATATTTTAAATACTGAAGTGATTTGCAATCAATTTTCTTCAAACCAGTTTGCAGCCCTGGAATTTTCTGGTTTCTACTATCCAAATACTAAGAAGCTCTGACTATTTAAGTGTATGGTTTTCTTTAAAAATCAGATCAGATGCTGCACTTGCTGACAATTTGTGCTGGATCCAGGCAAGAAGAACATTTTTCTCATACAAAAAAATAAATCTAAATATCCCAAGATGCAGTGATGATCATTAATTCAGACAGAAAGCAAAGGATGGACACCATACAAATGGCTATTGAGCCCTGGTTCTAATTAAATAATGCCAAAAGCAAAAATGAAAATTACTACGCTACAACTGATAGAATGCTCTGCCAGCAAAGTCTCAACCCATCTGGAGAATCTGGTAGGGAAAGCCTAGACAGATTTTTGGACTAATCTAATAAGGCAACATGTGTGTTCTTAAGAGCATTCACAGAAAATAAAGAAACGTTATTTAAATAATTGACAAGTCAAACATGCAAGTTATACTGAATATGGGCCTACTCCTTACCTAGTAGGTTTTATGTTTTTTTTAAAAGAAAGAATGCAAAAGCAGCTATGCTGTTTCTCTTGCCAAATATTTAAAAAAATGACATGTGAAATAAAAACACGTATTCAAATAGACATTTGCCTGCTAAGTTAAACTTGAAAACAAACTATGAATACTTTATATCTAATATATTGTACAAAACATTATCACTAGATAAAAGCCTTATATCTATTTCTAATCCCCACTGTAGATCTACTTACCAAATCCCTGTGTAATACCCAGTTAGCATGTAGATAATGAATGCCATCTAAGATCTGATATAATAGAGATTTCACCATTCCCCGAGGTAACTGAACTGGCTTCTTGTTTGCCTTAGAAGCTCTGTGAAATTTTATTATGTGCTAAAAAAACCACAAACATAATTAATCAGCATGAATGGAAACAGTTTGATACAATGTTTCACTATAGCAAAAATGTTTACTGTATTCATTACTGAGTTGGTATTTCTGATATTAGAACAAGAATTACATATATCACTTTGTAAGGGTTAAACCATCTTCCTTTTCATTTAATTTTCTACTCAACAGCTGAATTTTGTTCTTAGATTTTATATCTATTTTTGCAATCTCTCTCTCTCTCTCTCTCTCTCTGTTACATTACAAATTATAAGCTTTTCCAACACTACTTTCAAAGAACTGTTTCTAAATTTGTACTTTCTTATGCACATCTAGAAGATATGGCTATAATTACATTAAATAATAAGAAAACAACAACTACACCAAGGTCAGATTAAAATGATTTATTTCATAAGATGACATATGTTCAATATTTTCAATAATGGTATAAATCTATTTCTTATGGATCTACAACCATTTCTCTACCAGAAGATTAGGATATTGCTATGGCACTTTTGCCTTTCATAGCATGTCTAAAAGTCTGAAATACTTTAAGCATTTTATTTCCCTTTTTTATCTTCCTCCCACAAAAGAGCTGTCATTTATTGTATCCAACCTGTGTTCATTTAGGGAAGAAAAAATATTTTCTTATCTGCTACATTGCCAAGGAGCAAACAGAAGTGTCTTTTAAAAAATCTTGTGAAATCTTTAGATATTTTATGGGGGGAAAATATTTGCAGTGAATATTGCAATGAACGGCAACAGGGAAATTCGTTTTGAACTTCTAGCCACTTTGAAAACTGGACCTCATCCAAACTTATTTAGAATCACACCCTTTCCAACATTTTTGTACTCAACATTTAGAGTATTTACATTTAGAGTATCATGGGAAAGGATATCACGCCTAAATTTAAGAATTATGTATTTTCAAGTCTCATCATGGGAGGTGTCCATGACAGGGGTTGTAACTGCAGATTGAAGCTCTATCACTTAGTACACGGGTGTCAAACTCGATCGTGTCACGTGACGTATCGTGACAGTTTTTGTCTTTGCGGAGCCAGGATGGGCGTGGCCTGCATATGACCTGCGGGCTGCCAGTTTGATACCCCGACTTAGTAGGACAAGCAATACTGATGAACACACAAAGAAACAGGACTTCCAATTTGTAGCTTCACTTGCCATTTTACTGGCTAATCCACAAGCATTCTTACCCAAAGGTCATGTTCCGCATAGTCAAAAAGGAGCCATACTTTTCTGTCAGCATGAGACAGAAACACCTTTTGCAGAGAAATTACATTTGGATGCTTGAGTTCCCGCAACAGCTGTAAAATAAATACCATATACTAGAAAGATGTACAAACCAAAAATACAAACCGACAATTCTTTTTGTAACTTTAAAACAAGCTTGTTTTTCAGGCTTAATTTGAAATCTTTTAATTCACAAAGGACAAAAAAAGCAGTGTGGGATTCCTTTTAATTAAGGAATTCCTACCAGGTTTTTAAATTAGACTAACAGCTGGGTCAAACATACCTCCCTTAGGATGCAGATAACACTAGTTAAATTTGAACTGAAGGGAACTTCCACAATTTAAAAAATGATGCAACTTTAACCCAAAACTAAACGGCATATAACTAACCAAATATACTTTGAATGCCTGGATCTTTTATGACTTTTTAAATTATGCGTGTTAGTCATAGAACTGTAATTCAAGTGACAAATTGCTCAGTATATTTTTTTTATTAATCTGTCGATTCACAGATGAAGATATGCAAAGTGGTTTATTTTCTATATCACAAGTCATGCTTTACAATTATTCTTTTGTACAATTGTCGATATTTATCTCTATATCTGACACATTGATTTGTTCCTTATAAAAATGGACTTACAAAAATAGTAACTTTAAGCTAAAATATGTAAGATTACTACTGAATGCTTCATAATTGAAAAGCCAGAAGTAGCACATCTTTAAAAAGTCGCTTTTGAAAAGCAGCCCTGTAAGAAAATAGGTATATTTCATAAATATTATTTTAAAATAATGGCAACATAGTGACCTGAACAGTCTCAAAAAAGCCTTTTATTGTTTACACACTAAAAGCCCATCCCTTACTTGTTCTTTGTTCAGTGGTAAAGACATATTTACAGATAAAGCTCTGTCTGTTTACTTTTTTTCCTTTGTCCTTATTTTGTTCTGTAACTAAGGCAAAACAAAGTAGGGCACTTTACAAACAGAAAATTGTTTAAGAGTATTATTCCTTCTATTATACTTGTGATCCTGTTCACATCACCTAACTTCTATTCAAAGGTAATCTAAACAAACAGAGGGACAATGATAAAGTACCACCATAAGAAACAGATCTTAAACATGCAGATGAAGAGGTTATTCACATAATACAATTCTACTTTTAACTCAAAGGTATCTTACATTAATTAAATTCATAATCTGTGTTTGCCCTGACTAATACAGTTTATTACAACATTCACCATCTATTTATGTAATTGGCTCCATATTGATATTGAATTATAAAATCAATATTTTTCCTAAGCTTATTTTGAAAATTGCTTAGATACAAAAACTGACCACTGTACAATTTACCAATGGCTATGGTTTGTTACTACAAGTAGTCCTTGACTTATGACAACTGAACCTAAAACTTCTGTTGTTAAGTGAGACATTTGTTAAGT
>AZIM01000346.1:764466-776813 GCA_000516915.1 Ophiophagus hannah | reverse complement strand
ATCCCACTCCTGGCTGGCCCTGCCCACCCTACCCCGACCCTCCCAGGAATCCCCACACAGCACATTTTGGATGCAGATAAGTGCAGGGTGCCGTGGACGCTCGGGGAGGGTGAAAAACGGGCCTCCTGGAAGTTCGGAAAGGCCAGAAATGGGCCAGTTTCCGGCTTCCAGAGAGCCTCTGGAGCCCGGGGAGGGTGTTTTTGCCTCCTCGGAAGCTTGAGGAAAGCCTCTGGAGCCCGACTAGGCCCTACCCACCATGGCCATGCCCACCCACAAACCGGGAAGAGAACCCATTGCTAAAATTTTTGAAGCCCACACCTGCTTAGTACTAAGAGTAGCATATATTTATGAGATACAACTTCCTGCACAGAAAAGAAAACAGAAAAAGCTAGGATGGAGCATTTGCATTACATGGTTATTGTGATCAATTTAACCATGCTTGATTCAATTCATTTTTTTTTATTCAAATAACATACACGAACCTTAGAATAGCCACATGGAATGGGTTTGCACATTATGGTAGGATAAAATGTGGTCCCCTTGTTTGGAGTTTCATGAAAATAAAGTTACTAAATAAGTAAGTAATGACATTTAAAATATGTTAATGCAAAGAGCATTAGCAAATATTGAGGATTGCAGTTAGTCCTTGATTTGGGACTACAACTGAGCCCAAAATTTCTTTTGCTAAGTGAGACAATTGTTAAGTGAATTTTGCCCCATTTTATGACCTAACTTGCAGTCACTGAAGTTCTTGAGTTAATAACACTGTTGTTAAGTGAATCTGGCTTCCTCCATAGACTTTCTTTGTCAAAAGGTCATAAAAGGTGATCACATGACCCATTGCAACCATCATAAATATGAGTAGGTTGCCAGGCATCTGAATTTTGACCATGTGACCATGGGGATGCTTTGTGCCTAAGGCAGGACTAGAATTCACATTTTCCAGCTTTCTAGCTTTGATGCCTTAACCACCATTCCAAACTGGATTTCCATATTTAGATTTAGTGTCTAAAACAGCTTTTGTTCATTTCTTTTGAGGATAATGTTAAGTGGCTGGTGACGATAGAAGATATTTTTTTATTACCAACAAGTATTTTAGAAATGGAGGTGTGCAGAGATATGGATGTTAAGGGCAAAACACAGGGCCCAATTTATATTTAATTATTCAGACCATTTGTATCCTGCCAGCATGACTCTTGACATAATACATGTGCACCTAGCACCTGTTGGGAATATTTTTAATCAGACTTCTCTTTTTCAAACTGCAGAGGTGAGCTGCATGAGCCCAGGAAAAGATTTAGCTGCTTTAATAGCTTGTTTAGAGCCACTAAAGAAATTCAGCCAATGTGAAGGAGTCCTTTGATTTGGGCTGCTTGATGCTTTTTCTTACGTCTGCCCTTGAAAGTGGTGTAGACAGAAAGGTGTAGACAGAATCACTAACAACAAATCACATTAATTCAGAGAGTTTTATTGCCAAATGTGACTACAGGGTCATACCCTAAACAGAACACAAACCTAGATGGAGATTTCAGCAAAGCCAGCTAGGAAAGACGACAGATGGTGTGCCATTCATTCTTTCCCTTGGATTCTGTAACGGCTGTTTCACTATTGTATGTCTGCTTCAGTGGGTCCAGACAGAGAGGACCTTATGGCAGAAATCCAAGTTACGCTCAGCAAATTGTGGAAGAGGGCCCTCAAATGCAATAGGAAAAGCTCACAATTTGTAGTTGTTGAACTAATTGCAAACTTCTCCCTAAGTTGTCTAAACTCAACATTATTTCCCAACAGAACTGCTGACTGAAGTATAAAGGAAAGAAATCCCCTATTTTCTCTTCATGGACTGAAATGCATAATAAAGCAAATAAAAAGTTAGCAAAGATGGCCCTGAAGGAAGAAGCCGCTGTACTAGAGCGTAGGTCTTAAGTTAACTTTGAACAACTACTAGGATAAGGGACGCCATTCAGTGGCAGAACAGGGCTGCCAATGGTTTGCTATTTACCTCCAGCATCAAAACGCCTGGGGTGGCTCGCCTGCCAGGCCACTCTTGAAGTTATTATATTCTGCTTTTCCAAATTCTAAATGAAGGATTAATTCACCCTGCATTATTCATCAGTCATTCTTTTATAGGAACATTAAGAAGGATGCTTCCGGGCAAATATTACCTTCCCTCATCCTTTCACTTCTCTGGTCTCTCCTTCCTCGTTTTCTTTGGTCTTTTCTTACCGTCTTGCCCGCCTGAACCCAGCACGCGCCATCCCGTCCGCTTTTTCTTTCATCCATTTAAAACAAACCCGCTGCCGCGTCTTTCCGCTAATCGGGGCTGTCGNCAGCTGGCGGCGGCGGCGGCGGCAGGACGGGAGGAAGCCCCGCCTTTTTCTTTGCCACGACTTTGATTGTTGTTGTTTTGCTTCGGCGGGAGTGCGCAGCCAGGTCGGTGCCTTCTCCTCCTGCTTCTCCGGGCGCGAGGCAAAGCGAGCGCCCGTTGCGTTCCTCCGGCGGGCTTGTGCCGTTTGGGATGGTGTGCGCTTGCAACGCAAGCGGGCTTTGGGGGAGCGGAGGCAGCGCCGGGAACGACAGGGAGGCGGCGGAGGCGGCGATGCTGAGACCCACCTTCCCTTGGGGCCAGTTTAGGAAGGAGGGAGGTCACAAGCGGACCAACTGAGGCTCTCCGGGGAGGCAATTGGATGGGATGCCTGGCGGGATTTTGCGCCTTTTTGCAGGCTTCTGGGCCCTCGTCCCTCCCTCCCGCTTGCTCCTTGCTTTGCTTTGTGCCGGCTCTTCCCCTGTCTTAACTGATTGCCTCTTTCCTCCTTTCTGTTGCTTTCTGTCTTGCTTGGCTGCTCCTGCCAGGTCCCATTTGCTCTAATTCGGGCTACAAGAAGGCGGATGATGAGATGTCCGGGGCCACGTCCACTGCAGACCAGGGAGAGGCAGCAGCTCGCACCATTTACTTGAATGAACCTCAGCAAAGCAAGTTCCACGACAACCGGGTCAGGTAAGAAGAGCCGGTCTCCACAGTACAGGCAGGGGAAGAGAGGAAGCTGGGGGAAAGTCCAGACTGAGCCCAAAGTACCACCCGCAGCCCTTGAGTGAACTGGACCAGACTTCCAAATACCCTAATGGAAAAGTTAGGCTGCAAGGCTAACTCTTGCTTAGCTGCAGGGATAGGGGTGGAAGGACAAGTCCTCCATAGTCAGAAGTGGCTTGTTTGTGAGTCTGACTGGGCAGCCTTGTTTCATCTCTGCCTAGAAAGTGCCACACGCTTTTTGCTAGTTTCATATTATAAGGTATAAAACTACAACAGAACTGAACATAATTTACCCTCACGCATTGTGCAAAACCTGCTCATATTAAGTTGGTGTGTCCCTTTAATTCCGGAAAGTTGGACTTAGAGACTGAACTATGGCTGAACAAATCCTGGAAACACAAACTTAAGGCACCAGATTTAGTGAGTCCCACTCTTCTAGATTTCAAAAGAGAGAAAGAACATCTATAAGGTCTAGATAGTGTATTCAGTTAACTTAAACAAAACAGGGAGTGAATTATGTTTGTGCCTCAGTCAAACAGAGATGTTGAAGCTTGTGGTGTCTGCACCAGAATGATTTGTTATTTTAATTATTCAGTAGCTGTTAGCCATAATGATGTCCGTTTCTCTGAGCAGTGAAATAATCATATAATGAAGTAGGTATGAAGCAGGAGGAAACCAGGATTTCCTGATCAGACTAAGAAAGAGTGAAAGTCAAAGGGAAGTGATGGCTAATAGGCTGTTATTTACTAATGGAAGAGAATATTTTTAGCTTAAGGTTGAACTGTGGGATCTTTGGTGCTCTCTGAGTTTAGTATTTTCTTGCAGATGTTTCATTACCAAACTAGGTAACATCATCACTGAGGCACAATAGTGAGAGATCAGTTACTCCTGATTGTACAGTGACTCTCTCACTCAGGATGAGGAGATAAGCTAATAATGGACAGCATTGTTGGGCAGCAGACTAAATATGGATATGTGTAAAAGAAATTGAAAATTCATCATATCTTATTTGCTCTCCAAATGGGAAAAAAGACTAAATCTTGCATGTTAATTCAATATGCATAAGGCACCATGTTTTTGAGAAGAGGGAATGACAGTTTTTGTCAATTCTTGTCTACTGTATTGTGTGTTTGACAGGTGCTAGGTTATATGTTATGCTTAACCATGGCCTGTTTTAACAAGTTTGTTGAGTAAGCCATGCTCTGTATGGCTTATACCAAGCCAAAACCAAAGAAGAGGGACACATTAACAGTGCATTTTGTGAACTCAGACAGCAACTTTCCCAGTTCTTTTCATTTCCTGAAACTTGATCCTTTTATTTTGACATGGCCAAGGATTGATTTTGTGTGAGATGTGTGTTTAGGCAAATATTGATGAATGTGTTTTGATGCACCACTGATGTGGAAAGTCAGTCAGAAACCTGAAATACTGCTTTACAGGACACTGGTTCACATATGTGTCTTTTAAATTTTCCTATAATGTGTGAACCTAACAATAATGGCTTACTGTTGGTCTTTATTAAAATCATCATTTGGTAATGATGCATGAATTGAGGTACTAATTAGCAGCAGTTCTGCAGAGTTTCAAATCAACATATCCAACTTCATGTCCAAATCTGCCTCTTTCTACCTATACATTGCCATTAAAGGAGAGAATCCCAGACTGTTGTCAGTGCATATGTTGCTCAAGTGAAGCCAGTTGTGTGAATGGAACTTTGAAAGGATTAGAATTGGAACCATTACTCTTTCCCTCTTTGTTACTGTTTTTAGTAATACATATTTAATTAATAATTCTCTGTGTGTGAGACAAAATGATAAATTGTACTTTGGATAGCAAATGTTAAAAATCCCATCAAAGCAGTGTCAATTGAAAGGATTATAATTATTAAACCTTTGACAAGATGTTGGTCAAGAAGGTTATTGCGTTTTGTCAGGATTGTAGCATCCGTTTTAAACAGACAAACAGTGATAAAGTGGCTGAAATAATTTATCCAGTTCTGCAAAGCATCTTTAATGCAAGATGATTGCTCTTTGGCATCAGCTGGAAGAATCTTAAGTAACAGATAGCACATTAAAATAATATGGTGATGTGAATATCTCAAGAGGTACAGACTAGAAGAGGATGAGAAAAACATACTAGAAAATATTGCAACAGGAATTTTGGCTATTCCCTACCTTGCACCTTTCCTTGAATGTTCCATTCCCCCTCCCCCCCATTTAAACATTCTGTGATCCCAGAAGATCTACTTTTGATCAGTGGATTAAGTTTTGTTGAATGAGAGTCCCTATTCCAGCTCCCTGCCAAGACATTAGACAGGCTTTCTTTCCTCAAGACTCACCAAAACGCTCACTCACTTTTCACATGCCCATTTCCTTCTATCTAAAAATATCTGCAAACATTTGCTCTCTGCCCTTGTCATGTATTTCCTTGAAACATATTACTTTGTTCTTCAGCAGAAATGATCCCAAAGTGATTGCTAGAATAATAAAAAGAAGAGGCTCTTTGCCTAACAAATATAACTTTGACAAAAGTTATATTTGACTTTTAGACAAAAGACCAGCAGTAGCTGGCACTTGGATGAGAAGTAGAGCTGGATCTTTCAGAATTTTTCTCAAGCACTTTGAAAGCATCAGGTTGGGAAGGCTGCTATAGAGTTATCTCGATGTCAGCATTACTAGATTAAAAGGGACCTGCTTTCAAATAGAGATATGAATAGAAATGCTGTGTTGGCCATTCCTTTCCATCCAGTTGCAAGTTCTGCAAAAGTCTGCTGCTTCCATCACAATGTGTGATATACCTTTCATTCTGCCACAGATAGTTGAACTGTGGGAAAAATAGATAAAATCCCTCAAATTCAACAAATCCAAAGTCACTTTTTAAACTTTTATCCTATGACTCATGACTCCTCCAGAACTTCAGTCCTGTGCATCAATTGAATTAAAACTGACTTCTGAGAAAACCTATATAAGATTGCACTGTCGTTGTATTCATTTATTCTGAAAAAAATATGGGCTAGGCTACGCTTGAGAGGTTGGAAAAAATTCAGCAGTTGCTTAATTGTTCTTTGTTGCAATCAGTAGAAATGTAAATTGAGAGCTTCACTAGCCTGCTAGGACCAGGAAAATGCAGCTCTGAGTCCACTCTGTATTATGAAAGTCCATTGTGCTTTGGGGCCAAACATTCTCTCTCTCAGCTTACCATACCTTGCAAGGTGATTATTATGGGAAAAAATTGAAGTAAGGAGTGCTCTGCATATCACTTTGTGTTCCTGACAGAAAGGTGAGATAAAAATCTAATGCACCAACAAATTGCTTATCTTTGGGTAGATTATCCATTGTGTAAGGAGTAGCATTCTAACCCAACTTCTCTGTGCATTTTAGATTGATTTTTTTCTTAGGTTTTTTAAAAAATACATCAGCATCTTGACTTTTACCTTTTCCTTGTGATTTGCTGAGCTTCAATTTTTCTGTTATCCATTTATGTTCTTCAGTTTTTGAATACTAAAAGGCTGTTTGTGGAGTTAGGTATATCATAACATAGCAGCATTTGGTGCTGTCAAAATGCATTGCAGGATACCTGCTTGGGGAATACATTTTGATTTTTATAGCTTCAGCAATCTGTGTGGTCTCTTTAGGTGTATAAAGAATGGCAAAGTACAAATTTTTCCAGGCAGAGTCTGTTCACTGATTTGACCCTTAATCACCAGTCTTCAAGCCCAGCATGCTAGCCCCAAAGTTTGATTAGAGTAAATTAACTGCATTTAAAAAGCGGCATGGTGGCTTAGGAATGAAATCAAAGGGGAAAGTTTTAAATTTAGGTAAATGAAAGGTTTTTTTTCTTAAGTTCATGCTTCAGAAACCTTGTCTAGCTTAAAGGAGATGGAGGAAGAAGTGCTGGAGATGGTATCAGAAAACTATGAAGTCCAGGGTCCTGAAGTATATTCATGATAACAATTTATACTAAGTCATCCATTTACACTTTTCCACTCACTGCTGCTTTAAAAAAAAAGCAAGAGCCATAAGGTTCATCTGTAGTTGGGAGGGAAGGCAGTATATTCCCTATGTTGCACCATCAGCTCTGCGTTACACACTCTTATCGGTGTGCTAGGAAAAAAGTGTGGTTTACCTGACCAAGGCTGGACTGGATCTACTGGCGTTACGTAGGCCAGTGTTTTTCAGCTTTAAAATATGTGGACTTCAACTCCCACTGAAATACTGGAAGTTGAAGGCAACACAATTTAAAGTTGCCAAGATTAAGAAATATTGATAAATATATTTTGGGGATAGAGCCCTCTAGCATCTCTGAAACAATGCTTCTCAGCTTGATTGCACATGGGCAGATTCTATTTGAAGAAGAATGCCCCATGGACCCAAACTATCCAGAAGTTTAAAAAGAAAGCTCAGCCCTTTGAATTGCATTTGGAAATACACTGGCAACCAGAGAACCACAAACAATACTTGAGGTACCTCCAAGTAGAATACATTGCTAATCCAATCTTAGAGTAAAAACAGCATGATGAACTGATCCCAGGGCCTCTCTTGTCAAAAAATGTCAAAACTGAGCAAAGTCTTTCTTAACCACATTCTCCAACTATGCCTTCCCTTCAAGGTAGACCAAACTAGGAAATTAGTGCCACATAGGTGAGTGTGCTACTTTTAGTGTAAAATTACAGTAGCAGAATCTTGCAGAGTCTCAGTGTGTGTCTCCACTCCTTCCCTTTATTTTTGTGTGAACTTGGGAGGGTCTTGTCTGATGCCATTATTTATGTTACTTTTTGGCCTGGACTCAGGTCCCTTTTATCTGATCATTGCCTTGGTAGTGGCTCTTCCTCTTGTCCTTCAAGTGTGTTGCCTATGCTGTCTACAACAGCTAAAGAAGTGAAAACCACACATCCAGGGGAAGTTTCTTCTTTTATGAGCCAGTTTGGGAGTTATTACCAAACCTCTTAGTTTCTGAACAATAATCATGCCTTGCTAGGATTCCATTTCAACTTCTTTCAACCTATGCATCTCTTTCTGCCCACAAATAACAATATCAGTAGCACTTAGACTTATATACTGCCCCATTGTGTTTTACAGCACGCTCTGGGTGGTTTGCTATGTCAGCATATTGCCCCCAACAATCTGGGTCCTCATTTTACAGACTTTGGAAGGATGGAAGGTTGAGTCAGTCTTGAGCCCCATCAGGACTGAAGTCCAGATTATGGGCAGAGTTAGCCTGCAATACTGCATTCTAATCATTGCTGCACCAGGGATACAAAGGGATACAAAAGAAGTCCACTATATCTTCTGCCCAGGGGTATACGAATATTCTCTACAATTTCTAAGGCACAAATGACTTAGAACAAATTACATTTACTATTTTCCAGTCCCAACATAACTTTCCAGGTAACATCAGGATCCTGAATAAATGAAAGACTCACCTGGCAGTTTTACAGTCAGGAGAATACAATGTCCTCCACTCTCAAATTTTGCAGTCACTAAAAAGATGTGATACCATGGTCAATAGTATTGAATTCTACTGGGAGATCCAGTAGGACTCCAATAAGAATTGCCTAAGCAAAGTCCTTATGGAAGTCATTCACAATTGGGTAATAAAATTTCATCCAGGGCTTGATCTGAAACCAACTAAAGGTGGTGTACTTTATCCAAGATTCTTTGCAGCTTCACCTCCCCAGAACCATTCCAAGAAGGTAAAATCAGAGACAGAGTAGACATTATCTAACATGATTTCTTTAGGAGTGAGAATATCACCATACCCTTCAAAAAAAGAGGCACGGCCCTCTTCCTCAAAGAGCATTTGTTATCTCTTGAATCCAGCTGCATATACTCGATGTCATTGCTTGAACAAGCCAGGTGAGGCAGGGACCAACCTACAAGTGTGAGTTCATGCTACCAAAAACCCTGTTGCCACCTTTGGCATCCAGAAGATCAGAAGAATCTCAATAGTCTGGTAAAATGTTGCTTCATTTACTCAACATAATTCCTGTCAATATGGCATTTAAATCAGAGGGAAAACAAGTGATGTTTTCTTGTTCACTTATTATGAAGATACTTTTTAAATATATCATGGTAGTCTAGATGGATATAGACACTTTTTGTCTTTCCCAGTAGTTTCTCTGGACAACATTTAACTGATATGATGAGAATGCGAAGTATTGATACCTCTATGTTCTCATTGCCATAGTCCAAGTCTGAGTTTTTACTTGTGCTTTATGATATGTAACCACTTTTTGTCTTCCACCACTGTCACCCAAACTGTCATTTCTATCACTTTATATCTGAGATCTATGGTCTGATAGAGCTTACATGTGGAGACTCACATCCATGGTCTCAACTCGCATTCACAAATGATCTGGGCATGCAGTGGAACAGCTTGATATATTGCTGGGGAAAAAAACTCCAGTTAGCTGCTGAGTATGTGAGATCTGAGATGGGCCATTTTTAATCGTTCCTCTTGCAGAAGTCAATGATGCTGGTGGAATTCAAACTGCCCAATAAAACAATCTGATCATGACAAGTGATTGGCCTCCATCTTGAGATCACAAGCCATTTGCTCTGAGGATAAAAGTAGATCAAATGTATGGCTACCTTTATGCTTTAAACCAGATATGTGCTTAAAAATAAGGAAACAAAAATAAAGGTTCATTTCCATGAATTGATTCATTTCTTAATTAAATCACATCAAAAGATGCCAGTTCGGTCACAATGTTTGAGATGCCTTAGCGGCATCCAGTGCAGTAAAGGGTCTTCAGGTTGTATGTTCCTGAGGTAATAACCAGCAAAAAGACTGGAAAGATAAGAGGTTATGTGACAACATCCCAAGAGCTGACCCCACGAAGCCCCCCCCAATTCTCTGAAAGTTTGTTAAAACTTAAAGTATTTTCATGAAAATAAACTAAACAGCTTGATATAAAGAAATTATATAATTTTGAAAAGCATCTTTCTAATTTTACAAGGTAAAAATGAAAACTTTGCGTTATGTATTTAAGAGGTTTACTAGCCTTGAGGTCTCTGAGAACTTGTATTCAGATGTATCCTGGGAATATCGGAATGGCTAATGGAATGTTAATTATGTTGCATCTGAAAATGAAAAAGAGGTATACTCACCGTGTGTGAGACAGATGGAAGATACAGAGAAATGGATGAATGTTGCATGCTAAGCTGTAAGTTTGAATTGGACCATTACTTTCATGCAGTAAATAGCAAAGCATTTAAAGAAAGGCTAAATAACCTAATGGCACAATAATTAAAAAAATATAAGTATTTGAACACTAATGGCTTTTAAAAGTGGTTTTGTAGCACTTAGATGGGTTTATACTTTATACAAAACAAGACTTTATTTTTAATATGCAATACTGAATAAAGCATGGTTGTCTGGGTATGCACAATGTGTGGAGCCTAAATTAAGCAAACTACATTATTGTTTAGTGCAGTCTGTAAACTTAATTCTGGGTAACCTGAACCCAATTGTCATTTCTTGTATAGTCAGCTTCACAAGGTCTTTTTGAGAATGTCATTGCCTTAAAACTACCCTGGGTTTATTAGAATATAATAAATAGCTTTGGTAATTCTATGAAATAAAGAGAAATAGTTCGTAATCAAAGCTCAGGTAAACAAATTAAAATATCTGCCAGCCATCTGGAATTTATTAAAAGTAATATCTACCATACACAATAATACATAGTTTTATTTTTTTATCATGTTTCTCTTGCTTTCTTTTCTGTGCTAAAAAGACGCAAACATACTGTTCCTTTGAGTTATTTAGTTGGTCATTTTAGAGCATTTGCTAGCTCTAAGTCACAGGAAGTCTTTCATACACAATTATTTTGGCAGCATTATGTACTTTTATGTCTCAGAAAAAATGCTGCTTCTTTAATTATCTCAGTCTTTGAAATACCATATCTCTTGTATCTCTTAAAGAAATCTCACCAAAGCCTGAGAAACAGAGATGCAAGTTCTAAGAGAGAATTACTGTGCTCATGTATGTGATCATTTTGAAGTAGTCATAGGCTACTCTGCTAAGTAGTGATGAGTAAATTTCAACTATTTCGGCAATTTGGCCTCAACCCTGAGTAGCACTCTGGACAGGCAAAAGGGGAAGTTGAACCAATTCACTCTTTTTCACCCTATTTTCCATAGGCGTCTGATTGGCCATAATGGAAACAAAAAGTTGGAGAAGACACACATATTTAGTGAGTCTTATTCATTATGCTAACAATAAGTAGATAAATTAATTCAGCAAGAAGCTTATGTTTCATTATCCATCTAGCAAAATGATGTATAGAACCTTTCTTTGATTTAGAAATTCTATTTGAACTGTTGCAATTACCAACCTCCCTTTACCAAACATTACCAACCTCCCTTTACTATATATGTTTAATGATTTGAATATATTTTGAATATATCTTGTTTCATGTGTCCTTCCTACCACCTGGAGAATTCTCCTTATAAGCAGGTTGTAAGCTCAGCTAAGATGCCAAACACTTTGTTTATCCTTTTGTTTGGATGTTTTCTTATCCTTATTGTTATCTTGGGCTTTCTGGATTTCCATGCAGAATGCTTTCATTGTATCTGAAGCTATCCTGACCAAAGCCATTTTTGTCTGCTTCAGTGTTGCCACACTGGAGCTGAGGATCAGGGAGGAGATCTGAAATAGAGGGATTTTTGTAGCCAAAACAAAATACTTTCTCTTGGGAACCAAGGACAGTCTCACACCTGGTCGGAAGAAGGCGAAGTGATGCCATCCAGTTGTCGCACGACATGATGATTGGAACATGTGACTGATTGTTTTGAGAAAGTAGAAAAACTTTCACTTTTAATGAGGTGAAAACTGCAGGAGTTTCAGAGTCGGTTTTTACCAATTATGTGCCAAAACGATATTTCCAATAAAAATAATCTTTAAGGAACTCGAATGTCGACTTCCGGTGGCGTTTCCATCGATGATGGAACAGAGACCGCGATCATGCGTAGCTTTGATCCGTGTTTCCCTTGTTAGAAGGGTCCCCATGGGACCGGAGTCTTCTGACCCACCTTGGAGGGGTGGGGGAAGAGGGGGAGACCGCCAGCTGGGTCGAGGGGAGTGCATCTCCTCTCCCTAGCTAGGTATTACTCCCCTGGAAGACAGGGAGAAACGGCAGTCAAAAATGGCTGCCCTGAAGACAGAAAGCTGCCAGGACCTAAGTTTTGCGCTGGAGCGATGAAGTGGTGAGCAACAATTAGGCATTGGATAAAATGCTGGACTTGCCTGGAATTGGTTCTTATTAAGAAAATTAATCATGGAAATGTTTGGAAATTAATGTTTAACATAATTAAAAGAG
>AZIM01000346.1:721790-731996 GCA_000516915.1 Ophiophagus hannah | reverse complement strand
CTTATACCTGTTATCTTGTAAGCAATTGACTAATCAAATAAACAAAAATAAATATTCCCCTGTGCATGAAAACTGGTGATGGGGTGTGGCAAACAGCATGAGCTGCCCTGAGTCCTTCAGGAGAGAGGGCGGCATAGAAGTCCAACTAAATAAATGAACTGGAAGACAGTTAATCAAATTCTTTGTTAAATGGAAGTTATTTTCAATTAGAAAAACATATGATAAAACCCATAAGTTGAATCCTAAGTGCATGCATCCCTAGTGTTTATGCATGCCTAGAATGATGCTAAATGAATTGATTGAGCCAGTAAGAAATATTGACAAAAACGCTTTAAGTCTGTCTGGAAAATTAAAGTAGCACAAAATATGGTGGGTAAAAAATATGATAGATCCTGGAGTGGTACGGTGGCTTAGAGGTAGAGGTCTCACCTCACAATCAGAAGGCTATGAGTTCAATTCTAGGTAGAGGCAGATATTTTTCTCTGAGCACAGATGAGGATATATCTGCTGAACAAAACCCCACATTGGTGACAGGAAGGGCATCCGGCCAGTAAACACTCTGCTAGCTCCATTCAATTGCCTAGACTCCACCCGGAAAAAGATTATGGGGTCATTAAAAGGAGATGATGATGAAAATATGATAGATCCTCTTAGGCCTTTGTCTTGTACTTTAGCTGCTTTCTGCTGCATTGATGTCATTTTATTCCTACGGCAATTGTAGTATACTGCTTTTAATTTTTTATTTTGTTTTAACTTATTGTGTATTAGATTTTTTATTGATTTTATTCACATTTTAATTGCATGTCACTATGAGATTTTTTTTTAAAATAGGCCATAAAGAATTTTTTGAAACGATAGTATTTTGGCAGTAATAGCTGATTTGATTGTATTGTTGCTGCCATTGGGGGTGGGGGTTTTAATGGATTTTTATTATATGGTGAATTTTTTAAATTTTGTAAGCTGCCTGGCATCGCCTATATAGAGTCACCTTTATTTGTATAGCCACTTGGGTGGCTGTATAAATTTGCATAATAAATACAATAAATAGCTATAACTACTTTTACTACTGTAATGAGTATATTTGGAAAACCTATATTTTGTTTTTTATTATACTATAAACTTCTATCTTCCTTTTTCTCTTCTTTCTCATCAGTCCACTTCCAATTGGACCTGATCAGATCTTACTAAGAGGTGCACAAATAAGGAACACTCAGTGGGTTTTAGGAATAGTTGTCTACACAGGACATGACACAAAACTTATGCAGGTAAGTATCTGTTGATCTGTTTGTAAGTCTTAACATGTTTCTGTTGGGAAGTCCAGCAATGATTTCAAGTATATCTTTATTGTTTAATAATTTGGGTATTTTAAGACTAGATCCTACTTTTTTTTACCTACAGCTAATGAGCATAAAAAAAATAAAACATACCACAAACAATAAAAATGTCATGGAAACAATAAATACCAGTGTTAAAACCAACTCAAACTGATCAGGTCTGGCTTAAGGAAGGAATGCACTCCATAGTTCTGCAGGAACATTGATATCAGAATGTAACACATTTTTAACAGGACTTTCCCTACTTATGCTAATGTATGCACAAGTTTATACCAAGACAGCGAGATAATGAAGTTCTCAATCATGTAGGGTTTTACAAGTTAAAAACAACACTTGAAATTATGCCTTGAAAAATTGTAACATTAGGAATAATAACTTTCCGGCATTCTGCATCTGTTGTCAGATTTACCTTACATTTGTTTGTCTTTTAGACTGAGCTATAGTAGTTGTGATTATAATAGTGCAGAAGTTTATAGAAATTAGAAGATTGCTGTGTTTAACTTTTTGGAGAAAATACAACTATATTTGCAGAGTATGTACTATATGTATGTGCACACAGAGTTATAGATAGGTAATCTTAACAGACTGGCTAGTAAATGGCAAGCTATAGTTAAAATGTTAAAATAATTAGGGACTGTGTTTCCAATTACAGCAAGGTCTTTAGTTATCTCCTTTAGTCAAGGGTCTTCAAACTTGGCAAGTTTAACACTTGTGGACTTCAACTCCCAGAATTCCTGAGCTAACATGACTGGAGGAAGCATTCTGGGAATTGAAGTCCACAAGTCTTAAAGCTGTCAAGTTTGAAGACTTCTGCCTTTAGTTAAAGGAGTTCCTGCTCATTGTGGTACTACTTACAGACTGCTATTCCGCAGGGATGCATAATCTCCCTCATCTCATTAACTGCATTCCAGAAGATACATTGGTTAATGAATTACTCTACTGTCCACATTTCCACAATACATAGTGAACCACAAACAGGTTGGCTTTGCTAAGCAATAAAAAAACAACAAAGATTGGCGGTTGTGGAAATGCAACCAGAAGGTCTGCAACTGATCTGGTTAAGTGTGTTGTATGAACATAGCTAGTCTTCTCTCCCTTAGTATGTCTATTTCAACTTTCCCCAAGTTTGATGCTACCCAGATGTGTTGAACTATCTGGTACAACACACCTAGAAGTCACTGGATTGGAGAAGACTGGCTACTAGTGCAAAGCAAGTGGCATTCTGTGTTTTAAATTGATAGCTGTTATGGGAGGAAAGGATAAAGAGAAACATGGCTTCTGTTTTTAATAATGGATGTGAGTCTTTCATAATGTCTGGCTGTAATTTCATCTTGTTTTTATTATTCTCTTTTTGTGAGCACAATTAATCATTGCAATTCTGTGGCTGATCCTTTTCAGAATTCAACCAAAGCTCCACTGAAGAGATCAAATGTAGATAAAGTTACCAATATGCAGATTCTCATTTTGTTTTGCATCCTTCTCGTCATGGCTTTAGTGAGTTCTGTGGGTGCCTTACTGTGGAACAGAACACATGGAGAAGTCATTTGGTACTTTGATTCCAATGGTGAGTAAAGACTGGATATGCATAAATATGCTCTTATCTTGAAATAAAAAACATCATTTTCAAATTAAGAAAGTGAATGTTCTTCAAATTGATGCACCCACCAAAAAGCACCTGAAGTTTAGTGCAAACCAACTGCCTTACTTTCCCCATCATGTAAATGGTAAATATGATCTGGATCTCCAAAACCCCATTCATTTACAATTTGGTGTATTGCATCCCTCTTATTGTTCTGTGATTTTAGTCCGAAAAAACTAGCTATGGGTTTGTGCCAAAGAAAAACACCTGCACTCATTGTGTTGGTTGTCTAATTTGATCAGAGTGTAAAGTTACATGTGCAGTCAGAGCAGAGTTGAGTTTGATTTCCTTTTGGCATAGTACTGGTTTATCTTCTCATATTAAATGTAGTAGGGACATTGCATAGAAGAGGCCTGAAACATGATAGCCATTACTTGATTTCAGAAAAAAAATAGAAAAGAATGAGTGTTTCAGAGCAAATATAGCTTCAGTCAATATAGAGGCAGTTTTCAATTAGTTGGAAAGAACAAGAAGGAATCTCACTAATAAAATATAGCAGAGGTCCCAGTTGGTATTTTTAATGCTTTTTAATGCTTTAAGAAAATGTCTACCATTGGGGGGGAGCAACTATCCTGTTCTCAAAATGGCTGTCAGAAGGGTGTGGCTTTTGTAAAGGTGGATATATGTGTTGTCGCAGAGTACTTATAAACTGTCCCAATCAGGGCAGTGTGTGTGTGTAAGTCAAAGTTGATTCCTAACTATTGCCTGGACAAGTCCCTATAGTTTTCTTGGAAAGATTTCAGAAGTAGCTTACTATTGCCTCCTTCTTAGGGCTGAGAGAGAGCAACTGGCCCAAAATACCCAGTTGCCTTTGTATTAAAGTAAGACTAGAAATCACAGTCTCCCAGTTTCTAGCCTGTCACCTTAATCACTACACCAAGCTGTCTCTCAGGGGATATGAACTTGTCATAAAACAGTTTCCAAAACAGGCAAACTATGAAGTTGTACCCTGCCACACTTTAAATAAGATATTCAGAGTAGACTGGACTTTCACAATACCTCCACTCTTGTCTACCTCTTGCTATATTGACAAAGGGGGCAGTGTGTCTCCTTTCCCTCAGTGATTCCTTGGATTTCTATCCTGGTCCTTGGCCAGCTTCCCTCAGATTTAACACAAAGGAGTTAGCAGAGTCTTAAACGTCAATATGTGGACACAAAGCCCACACAAAATGATTTGCAGCTCTTCCCGATTATATTTCATGGGGAGACTGAATAGCGTATGGTAAGCTTTTGTGATGCAGACAATAGCAATAAATGAATACCTTTTCTGTAATGAGACAAAATGTCTTACTGGTTGTGATAGGCACTGTTCATTGTATGCTCTGCTGTGTCATCTGCTGTTTCAGGTCAGTCACTCTTTGTCTGGATACAATCACTTTGGGAAAGACAACAGTAGGTCTAATCCGCTATAGACCTGCTGCTAGCCGGGCTAGCTTCAAATAGGTGTAATGTTTATAACATAACATGATAACAGAGCCTAGCTGCTCTTTTCCCCCCCTTCTGGGTAAGAATACATCCTGCCAAAATTAGACCAAAGCAAAAGAAAAGGAATGGGGAGATAAGGACAATACATTTCTTAACTATGGAACCTAGATATATTTAAAGGAGGCAATGAAACAAGTTCATGAAAAGGGAGCCAAAGGGAATCAAACTCTCATATTCACTTTGTAACTATATATGCATGATCAAAGTGATAGTTCTGGTAACATCTGCAGTTTCTACCTGCAGCTGATCAAACCAAAATCTAGATAGTCTAATGTTGTGTTTAATGGAAGAACCTACAGAACGTCCTTTAATGGAAATTCACTGTCTTCCAGCTCTGCTTCTCAGCATCTGACATTTGTTACTTGTGATTGTGAAGGAAGTTTTGGGCCATCATGGCTAATAGTAATCTGAGCCTCAGTATATTGGTTTAAACATCCCAGTGTGAATTCCACAATGTAACTCTGTGTTATGTGAAAAAGTTATTTCACTTGCCTTAACTCTCCCACCTCTTCTAGTATATGGGTTATGGAGTGGGAGATAGATCTCTGCCTTTTAGCAGTATACCAGTTATAAACCTATACACCATCACTTCCTGTGTTAAGGACTTTGGGCTAGAAGCGTGCTGCACAGTTCTCAGTCCACAGCTACAGTCTCCACATCCCTCCATAAACATCTTTTTTTAAAATTCTGAATTGGATAAACTCTTCTCCCCAGCTGTTCTCCCTGCTCCATAGCCTAAATTTTCCCACCCAGTTTGGATAGTAAAATTAAATCACCTCATAGAGGCATTTTGCAAGTTGGAAGAGACCAAACAATCCATGAAATTCCCTCAGTTGTACCATCCTCTGCAGATAACCAGATATAGTTTTCTCCTCTGCAGGAGAAAAGTTCCGTAAAGCAGAGTGGTGAGCTGCATGTAAGTTTGCAACTTTTTGCATGAAGTAGAACACGCCACATTGCCGTCACGTGATGTTTTGTGACACTTTCCCCCTTTGCAGAGCTGGGGTGGGCATGGCCTGTGTGTGACACATCTGGCCCGCGGGCCGCCAGTTTGACACCCCTGAAGTAGAATAACAGAATAACAGAGTTGGAAGGGACCTTAGAGGTCTTCTAGTCCAACCCCATGGTCAAGCAGACAAATGTTTTCTGAAGCTTTTGAAGCTGAAGGCATCTGTGCTGAATGCTGAAATATCTGTAGAAACAGGCATCATTTGAGTGCCATTGGTAGTGGTGAAGGATCTTCTCTGATACTGTATGTTCACTGAATAATCTTGATTGGAGTGATATTGGTTTATCTTTTGAGTGAAAAATGGTTGTAAGGGTAGGAGGTACTTTTTAAAAAACAACGAGTAGAATTGTTTCAAGACAAACTTTATGTGAAGAAGCATCTGGCCTGTGTTTGGTTCAAAATGAGAAAACAACACAAGCTTTATAATTCTCCATCAGTGGATTGTACCTGGGCAGCTGACTGAGTAGAGCCTTTCCTTACTATTCATATTACAGTAATTCTTTCCAAATACAGCATGCATTGATAATATTTTATTTCACTTTTCTACTTAAAAGTACCCAAAGCATCAACTTACATATAAAAGTACTCAAGCATATTATATCCCTTTGGGTGTGTAATTGGCCACCTTAAAAGAATGGATTAGCATTTCAAAATGCTCTCACCATTCTTCCCCTTTCAAATCTCTACACAGAGTGATGTCTGTTGCTTAATACAACTCCCTAATGTTGGTACAAACTGTATTTTTTACAGTTCCACTGTTCTCTCTGAGCTTAATTTTGGTATTCTCTGCTTCACTACCACCCCCAAATATTTTTAGACCTGTTTTCAAAATATTTTAGAAGTCTATTGCTTTATATTGTGTCAACATGAACACAATTGAATCTCAGAATGAATTGAATCAGAAATGAGATATACATTCCATATTCTCCCCTCTTTTAGTTGTCATGGTTTATCTGGTATTTCAAATAAATGACAGGCTGTTCAGTGCAGCCCTGACTGCAATATACAAATATTAGACGCAAGTATTTTACTGTTTTTGGATCTTAGTAGCAATATATTAAAAAGCTTCACATGAAATTGTTAATTCATATAATTGCAAGGTCAATAGCGAAAGCTTTGTAATTTCTTGTTTCTTAAGTGTTCCTTTTTGACACATGAATTGATAGCACAGTTTCTCAATCTGTGTGTTCCACTTCTTTGGGGATTACACAATCATATGTGTGTAGCCAATATATTTTCTCTTTCTCTAACTCGTTCCTCTGCCTGTGTCTGTTTTGGCCTGCAGAAGTCCTATCCACTAATTTTGGATATAATCTGCTCACCTTTATAATCTTGTACAACAACCTCATTCCCATCAGTCTACTGGTGACTCTGGAAGTTGTGAAGTTTACTCAGGCTCTTTTTATAAATTGGGTATGTACAATTAAATGCAACTTAGTTTAACAGCACAACAATGAGAGACAAATGGATATTAAGTTATTAGACTTTTAATAGTAGTAAAATCTGTAAAAACGTGGCACTTATATCTTCCTATCAGTTGTGATTCTTAAATTGGAGGGAGAGCCTGAAATAGGAATTTTAATAAGTAAAAATAAGTATAGTTTTTTGGGGGTTAACAATGAATATGCAAAATAAAGACAGATTTCTTGAATTTAAGGGCCTGGAGCTTTCTGTCTCTCCTGCTAATTATAATTTGCTGAAATACGCAGAAATTGCACAAAAATGGTTCCAGTCTTGATTGAAATACACATTTGAATGACTCTGATTGGTTAAGAAACAAATATGTCATTTGACCCATCACAATCTATGGTACAGTTTGGTATCAGGAAGTATGTCTTGGTTTCAGGGATTTTGATTAAAAGAGATTTCAATGTTTTCTACTTTTTAATCAGAGATACGCTGAGTACCATCTTGGTATTCCCTTTGTTCACTTACTGTATTCTTGTACCAATTATTTTTGTCATTTTTGTCTTTTGCTTGTTTGTTTGCTTTTTTTTCTTTTATAAATGACTAAGCTTTAAAAAAATAATTATCATGTACACATTATAAACAGAACAACCTAAAACTAGCATACAAGGATTATGGTTTTTTTTCTTGTTTTCAGGACATAGATATGTATTATACTGAAACTGATACACCTGCAATGGCCAGAACTTCAAATCTTAATGAGGAACTTGGCCAGGTAAGGATAAGGGATGGCATAATAACAAATAGGGGCTGTTCGTTCCATACATTTAATCCATGAATCAATTTGAGATAAATTTGCAGGCATCTTATTTTTTTTAATAACAATTTGTAAAATTAATCCAGGCAGAGCTTGTAATAAGAGTGGGGAAATCTATGACTTTCCAGTTCTTAACTAAACTTTTCATCAACCCATATTATTGGCTCTTGCCAGTTTCGTGATTGAGCTATACCTAGTCCTTTCTGCATCACATAATCCAGTAGGCATTTATCTAATGAGAATTGGGTTTGTTTTCAGGTAGCTTGGTAAATTAATGACACTACTGACTATAAAACAGGTGGACTTAAATCTACTTTAGATTCTTTATACGAAGCTTAATATCTATTTGAACAAGTCTTCATTATCTCAATGCCTTTTAATTTTTCATGTGGCATTTTTCAGGGAAACTATATGATTTCTTACACCAGTTATTCATTTCATAAACGTAATGCATCTACATTATTTTATTTTTTTATCTCCTTCGATAAATTTGAAGCAAAATTCAAGGTTGTGAACATAGAAAGACAAAAACAGTCTGAATAATTGATTCTGCTTTAATTTACACAGAATTAATTCCTGTGAGAAAAAGGCTGATGGGGTTAATTTTAAACCTGAGTCTTTCCTGACTTTCAGCAAACTAACAAGGGAGTCTTGTTCTTATTCATTAGACTGTATATTTAGTTCAAAATCTGTGTATCATCCTACCTCTGGTGCTATCAGTCAAGTGTCTGACTCACTTCTGTACAGTTGTATACTAAGCTCTTGTATACCGAGATAAGTTGCTGTACATTTTGCAATACGTAACTTAGGTACACATTTGGTTGAAGAACTAGTCACTAAGCTTTTCCCAACCTGTATTTGGAATATATTGATATGTGTTGATGGCATTTCCCAGAATCTGCCAATCTGGTCACATTGACAGGGAATTATGGGATTTGGATACTTGACAAATCTGAAAGACCTGTTTGGGAAAGAGTGTGTTAAACAGTAGTTAAATCAATCAAGGCCTCATTGTATGTTTGTTTACATATCTCAGACAGGGCTCCATTGAACATTTTAACAATACACTTTAGAACTGCTTTAATTTCCAGTTTTCTCAAAGATCTATTTTGTTTTGTCCATAATAGTATATATCATTTGTCTCCTAGGTTAAGTATCTATTCTCTGATAAAACAGGCACCTTAACATGCAATATTATGAATTTTAAGAAATGTAGTATTGCTGGAGTAACATATGGGTATGTACCATGTTTTTATTTGCTGTATTAGCTTAAGGGATCATTTTTATTAGATTGATATTGTCTTACATTGCATGTGTGGATTGTAAATTTATAGTTTTCTAGTAGTTTTCATTTTACTTACAACATTGTTAATTTTGGATCCAGAAGATCAATAATTTCATACTTTAAAGTAGCAAAATCTACCTACTCCCAGCAAAGAACAACACGATTTCTCCATTTGCTGAAATTAAGATGTCTAAAGGCCTCAGGGGTTCCAAAATTGTTAATCTGGGTGTATTGTTAGGTGGAAGTACAAACACAGAATACAATTTGAAACAATATAATGCATACAAAATTGTTTGCATAGGATTGCTTTTCTTTTGCTAGATGTGCAAAAAATAGGCAGCAGAGACTCTTTGGTCACATTAATACAACAGGTTAACACCTGTCTTCATTGTTTTCTGAATTAATCCATTTGAGTTCACATGACATACAAAAGTGAAATGTACCACTAGGTTTGTACGCATACTGTGACACTGTATAGCCATAGGATCACGGTTTTTAGCTAATGTATTGTGCAACACCAGGTAGAGAGTTGATGTTACTCCTGGCATTTTCAGAAACTTAACTCCCCTTGTGCTGGATGTATCATAGGTAGTTCTCAACTTACAATTATTTAACAAACGTTCAAAATTAAAAAATGTTGTTGAAAAAAGCGACTTACAACTGGTCCACTCACTTTTGACCATCACAGCATTCACTGGGGACACATGATTATGATTTGAGCACCTGCAAACATCACTCACGCATGATAGTTGCAGCATCCCATGATCACGTGTTCACCATTTGCAGCGCCCCCAGCCGGCTTACAACAAGCACAGCCAAAGGAATCCAGCAAGCAGAATCTCAAGTTGTGGTTATACGATGTCTTGCTTAATGACCACTGTGATTCACTTAACAACCATGGCAAAAAACGGTTGTAAAATCAGGAGCAGTTTCATGATGCCTCACTTGAGCACAGGTATAGAATAGGTGACACCTGGCTCAATGGTAGTAATTGTGAGAGGGTTCTTGAAGTCCTAGTGGACAATCACTTAAATATGAGCCAGCAGCTGCCAAAAAAGCCAACACAGTTCTAGGCTGCATAAATAGAGGGATAGAATCAAGATCATGTGAAGTGTTAATACTCCTTTATAATGCCTTGGTAAGGCCACACTTGGAATACTGCATCCAGTTTTGGGTCGCCACGATGTAAAAAAGATGTTGAGATTCTGGAAAGAGTGCAGAGAACAGCAA
>AZIM01000346.1:657361-683390 GCA_000516915.1 Ophiophagus hannah | reverse complement strand
TTCTTACCAATATAACAATAATCCCATTTTTGTATAGCTCTTATTTAATATATCTATTATTTTTAAAACAATCTTAACTTATTTTTCTATATATTCATCTAGTCCATTTTAATTTGTTTTATTTCCAACCATTGATAAAATAAATCCCATACCATGTAATATTCCATCTTTTTCTTTGATTACCATTGTTAACCTATTCATCTCTGCACATTCAAATATTTTCTCTATTACTTTTCCCTCTATCAGTATCTTACCACTTTTCCAGTTCTGAGCAAATACAATTCTAGCTGCTGTTAATATATGTATAATTAAATATGTTTTTTCTTTACTGTAACCTTCAGGTACCATTCCTAATAAAAATATTTCAGGTTTCAAATCTATGTGCTGCTTTATCATTTTTTCCAACCGTGTGTGTATTTTTGTCCAATATCTTTTAGCTTCTATACAAGACCACCACATATGGTAATATGTTCCAGGTGTCTGGTGGCACTTCCAGCATTTGACTGATTTATCTTTGAACAACTTAGCAGTTGTTAACAGTTTTGCTGGTGCAAAGTGCCATCTATAAAACATCTTATACAAGTTTTCTTTATATGTTGTTGATATTGTTAATTTATAATTCCTATCCCATAGCTTCTGCCATTTATCTAATTCTATAGCATATCCAAAGTTTTTCACCTATGCTATCATTGTTTCCTTAACCTGCTCTTCTTCTAATTTAACACCTAATAAAAGCAATACAATTTTTTGATCAACTTATCTTCCATTCCTGTTAATATTTTATCCAATTCTGTCAACTCCTTATAAGCCCCTTCAGCTTTAATATTTTCGTATCTTGATTGTATTTGCATATATGAATACCAATGCATTTCCAACCTTTGTTCATTCAGTTCTTGTTTTGTTTTGAGCTCACCCTTTTCATTTAAAATATCTTTATATCTAGCAATAGTTCCCATTTTACAAATATTTGGGTGTATAAGTGCTTCCATTGTTGATAACCAGACTGGAATCTTCATGTAGTGTTGCTCTCTAGTTTTTTCCCATGCTAATAACAATGCATTCCTGACCATATGTCTTTGAAAATACCCATGTATTTTACTTCTCCCATACCATAGAAATGCATGCCAGCCCAATTGCAGATTATGCCCCTCTAACGTCAACAACCTTCTGTTTCTCAATGTAATCCATTCTTTCATCCAGGTTAAGTAATTCTTGCTTTCTTCCCTTGCCATATGTATTTCAATACTATTTTATTAATATCTTCAAAATATTTTTTCTAGTTTTATTGGAATTGTTTGAAACAAATACAACATTTTTGGTAATATATTCATCTGAATTGCTGCAATTCTTCCTGTTAATGATAACTGCATATTGCCCCATTTTTCCAGATCTATCTTAATTTGTTTTTTAAGTTTATAATAATTAACTTCTTTAATTGTTCCACATCTTGCCATATGACAGCATATTCAAACTTTCCTTGGTGACAGTCTTGAATAATTAAATATTTGTGTCTCTCTTTAACATTGTCATAATTAAATATTTGTGTCTCATCTATCACATTGTCAGCCTTCTGAGGTGCAGTTTTCCCCAAAAAAAGTCATCTGCATGATTCTAATAGTTCAGGAATGAAAAAAAAGCAGCTGTCCATGTGATTAGTGAGTTCAAAATCTGGTAATCATAAATTACATGTAGGGTCATCTTTTTATGGCAAAAAGTTGAAGGGAGCAGACAACCATCTTCTGTAAGTTCTTGTTGATATAGGTAGTCCTCAACTTACAAGCACAATTGAGCCCAAATTTTATGTTGCTAAAGACGTAAAGACATTTGTTTAGTGATTTTTGCCTCATTTTATGACAATTCTTGCCACAGTGGTTAAATGAATCACTGCAATTGTTAAATTAGTAGCCACGGTTGTTAAATTAATCTGGTTTCCACACTGACTTTGCTTGTAAGAAGGTCACAAAAGGTGATCAGAAGACCCTGTGTCGGGCTCCATTAGTGCTGATAGATAAACTGAGCCTGTCAGCACGTATGCAAGAGCCTCTGAAGCCTGACACTGTATACTTCCGGGATTGTTTAGCTGCGCCAGACGCATCGTTGGCAGAGCGGGATGCTCAACAGTGACAAGAGGGGGAATCCGGGAAACCCCATCCTTTTGTGGCTTTTGGAATCGACTGTAGTGCTGCAACGGATGATGGGGGCGGGAATCTGGGTATATAGTTTACTCATGAGTAGGTAGGGTTCATAGGCAAAAACTAGATTGCAGAGATAGGAAATAATGGACGTACTGGGTATAACCGGATTGTGACCTCGAGGGTAATTAAGGGGCTAATTAGGCACAAGTACAGGAGATAGGAGCATTTAGGTGGGTGTGTTTATACCTTTAAATAGCATTGGAAGGTATAAGCTTCCAGTGCTAACCTAGACTGAATTGTATGCCGTTCTTGCCAGATGGGAAGTTTGTTGTTTGACATTAAACACCTTGAAACCTGCTTTCTGCTGTTGTATGGTGGTTTGTGTGCAAATCTGTGAGCTTTCAGAAGACTGGCTGAGACCCTGGGACACTGCAACTGTCAGTTGCCAAATGGTTGAAATTTGGTCACATGACCATGGGGATGCTGCAAGTGTGAAAAATGGTCTTAAGTCACTTTTTTCAGTGCAGTTGTAACTTTGAACAGTCACTAAATGAACTGCTGTAAGTCGAGGACTACCTCTCAGGCAAGCTAATTCTGAATGTATTGAGTTTATACAACATTATTTACTAAACCCAAACAAACCAAATTATGACCTTCTACGTTGTGCAAATCAAATCAGAGAGTGCTCAGTCTCTGAACACCGATGGAACAATGAGTATAAGTTATACCAACTGATTTTCTTCAAACCATGCACCCGTAAAAGCCCCAGGATAAGATTGAGAGAACTCCATGTATATCAGAGGAAAATGCTTTTATTTATATACAGAATGAAGTTCCTGGCTTTCATGATTCACTCATGAAAAGTAATCATCATGTACACTGTTGCTTTGGGAGTTACAATGGGAAGACAAATCTGTTGTTGCATGTTTAGGGAAGTAAAATTCCAAGGAGCAAAAGACCTGTACTTTTTCAGTTCATCTGATTAAATTGATTACAATGCTCACTCATCAATATGGCTAACAGCCTTTTGGGGCAATCCTTGTGGATGTGGCTATAGGGATTGTCGAGACTTCTTCTAATTCATTGTTATGGCCAATTCTGTAGATCCAAGGGTCATTGTCACTCTTTCACAATCCTAAAAATTGGGTCATTTCCTCTCTTGTATGCTAAATTCCACACAGTTTCTTAAACAGCTTGAATATGGTCCCATGGAATGTCAACCTGTCAGGATTTTTTGTTTGTTTGTTCACTTGCTGAGTAGTACTGATTAGATGGAATATTTTCTAAAAGGATTTAGAAAGTTACGAAATTCAAACAAACCATCACAAGGTTCCTTCCCGAACCACGGGATGTGGTCCCAAGTGTGGACCACACATGAGCTCTGCTTTAGGTTATTGTAATTCCCTGCCTGTCAACAAATTATGCTCTTGTTTGCCAAGATTTGCAACAGTGCCCTACCGTTCATCAACATGAAATGCTCTGGAGAATGGAATTCAATTTATGCAGGTTAGAAGAGTCAACACTTGTTTTTTTGTAAACACAAGTGTGTGTGAATTGTACATGAACAAAGGTATAATGACTGTCAGGAGCTTTGCAGTTTGCTTGGTGAGTTTTTAAAAACGTAGATGAAAAATATTGAAGTGTTTAATTTTTCAAGGCTTTTAGGATGAAGTTAAATCTAGCAACAGGACCCAGGTACGCTATTAATTAACTTCAATTAAAATGCTGCATTCATTCTTCAGTATCTCTTGGTACAAGGAGCAGGATTTTACACTTAACATTTTCCTTCATTTTCTCTCCAAGTCTGTCCTGCCGTTTTAGCTGAAGCCATACTCTGTTTCGTTTTGGGATGGGTTCACACATTACACCTAAGACTAAGGGATTTGCAAGGATTTTGTGTTGTGTGAACCCAAGTTTATGTAATCAACTATGGATAAGCAAACAATCTCATCATGTGCTGTATAAATGCGGTCTAGTTATAGAACAATCTTGCCAAGCACGTGCCTGAATAGTTATGATTGTGCCATAGCCAAATATATCATGTGCATGTTGCAGGAGAGGTTCAGGATGAGAAGCCAATTACATATATCTGTTCAGGAGGAGAAGCCAATTACATATATCTGTTCATTGGCACCTGATTTCCTGGTTAGAGGAATTGTAAGAGAATTGAATGTTTGGATTAGATTTTTAAGAAGGGAAAGAAGATGTTTCTTTTTCTTTTTCTTTTTCTTTTTTGATTATTATACAGTTCCATGTAGCTCTTTTGTCAACAGTGCAAAAGTAGATTGCCACTGTCCTTCTCCAAGATACTTATAGATACACTCACATCCCCACCTAGGCAACTGTCCTGGCATTTCTTGGTGCTGTAGACTCCCATCCAGTTCAATTTTACTTTTTATGATCAGTCAAGGTCAATAGGAGATGCCACCTGCTATGACAAATAAGTCAATGCCCACATCCAGGTATGCATATCACATTAATCCCCATGGACTCTGAGCCACTTGTTTGGTATGTATATGTTTATGGTTCAAGGTATTTTGCAAGGCAACTGTGTTAATGCCATAAACCAGATATACTAACAATACAGAAGTATGTTGTGTGGATACATCTGTACATTAAACATACTGGTTGCATTTATAGCACAAAATGGTGAAATAACATTTCAGTCTTCACATGTTGTGCGAATTTACCCATAATTTACATTGGCTGGATTGTCACGTGGAATTAAGTCACAATGTGATTTGACTGATTTTAATATAGTTCCATGTATGAATCTTCCTATTTCTGACTTAGTTAACTAATTCTAACTGTTATTGGCACTGGTGTATTTGTATGCCCATGCATACAAATACACCAGTATGTATTCTATGTATTCTTTTGCAATTGCTTGTTTATATTTTGGGAAAAGGGAAAAAATTAAGCCTTCCCTGGATATTCTCATTTTCTTGGATTAGGATCAGTGTACAAACTGTGCCATTCCCCCGAGATTTGGCTAGTGATTAGTCAGCAATCTATCTAAAGTGTGGCTAATTCCTTGTTAAATAGGGATTTTCTTTTTTCTTTTTTGCTGAGCATTAGCAGAGAGGAAGATAGTAATGCATATCCTTAAATATTTTCCCAGCGTGGGTTAAAAGATATCATGGAATGTTTCCAGTTGATTAAATTAGCCCTTCAGTGGGTTTAATTTCAATCAGTAATTTATGTAGTTCATCAGCTTATTTCTGATGGGAGGTTTGCTGTATCTTAATATGAACATTGGTTTTTTCCTCCTGCTTGTTGGTTAATCTGGGTTTACTTATCATACTTAAGCTACACCTTGTCAGCATTTGTTGTATAAACTATAAATAGCTAGATTTGTATCTTATAATAATAAAATTATAAGTTTATATTATCCACAAAGGGATTCTTCACATATCTCATTAAGCAGGGATAGGTAATCTGTAAGCTGTGTGTGATCGGACAGCAAAATACACTGTTGGTCCTCAATTTATGGCCATTTGTGTAGCAACCATTTCAAATTATGACGGCACTGAAAAAAGTGTCTTATGATGGTTCTTGCATTCACAACTGTTGCAACATCCTTCAATCATGTGATCACAATCTGGGTACTTGGTAACACATTCACAAGGGTTGCAGAATCCAGGGGTCACACAATCACCACTTGTGAACTTCCCAAGCAAAGTCAACGGAGAAAACTGGATTTGCATAATGACTGGTAATTCACGCAGCAAACCCCATCGTAAAATGGGCACGGTCCATTTAACTGTCTTGATTAGCAGCAGAAGTTCTGATCCAATTGTAGATCATAAATCAAGAATTAGCTGTAGTTAAAATTTGGTGTGCATTTTTTGCTTCAAAAATAATAGAAGACAGATGCTCCGGTTCCCACTGTTGGACTCCTTTTCCCCAAACTGAAAAACAAAATAAGTGGATGTTTTTTTCCCACCCTTATCCTTTCTGCTCTCCTCAGCAGATAGCCACTTATGACCCATTAGCAGGTCTGAAAGCTAAGCTGTACTCACCTACCCACCTGGTATGTCTACTCAGTATATAATTTAGTGTGTCATGTTAACTCGGAAAATTAGACTAATTGAGAAAAACAGGTTTAGGTTGTGCTGTGCCTAAAGTAAATGAAAAACATTTTCAACTTTTTTTTTCTTTATTTAAGGAAACATTTTCAAGGGCATCAGGTAGCCTACTGGACAAAAATGCTGTGATTAGCACAGCTGAATCCTAGAAGTAGAATAATGTTAAACAAGTTGGAAACATGTTAAATAACTTGTGTTTTAGAAAATATATTTCAGATACTGCTTTGTTAGAAATCCACTAATAATTATGCAGGATATTGAAAATAGTTTTTTAAATTAAACTTCATAAAGAATAGGAGAAATGTCAATTCATTCGTTGTTTTTCTTGCATTGTTGAAACTAAATTAGATCTTTCTAATTAGATCATTCTCATTTTTCCCCTCAAAAAGTTTTGTATTTATAGGATTATTCAGTCATGCTGGATATTATGATTACTAATTCTATGGATGAAATATTCTGTCCATTCTTTAAATGCTTCAAATTCAAGCTTTATTGAACTTTCAGCAGAATGTTTAGTCTGTGTTGAATTTGGATGGGAGTGAAGCTGCCTTTCTTCTTTTGTGGTTTTGAGATGGGGTAATTTTCACGACTTAGGGAAAAGTCACTCACATTTCAGCTGCTGCTGCTGGTTTAAATTTCCCAGAATTCCTTAGAACAAAATGCTTTCGAAAAGAGAGTTATTCTGGAAAATTTAAATTTACAGCTAGGAATAATGCTATGTGAGTTTTATATATGTTCATTCCTAACATTTACCTCTCAAAGTGATGGAAATTGATCTTTATGTACTTGTTAAGTTTCTATCCTGGTTTCCCCCCATTATTTTAAAAATGAAGGTTTTCAACTTTCATTTTCCCCACAACAGCAGCCATATGAATAGACTGGTCTGGAAAGCAATGATATGTTCAATATTTAAGTTAACCAGTATACGTTCACCAAAGGATGAAACTACATCAAAAACATGCAAAAGATTACAGTCATTCATAATGTATTACTTTTATTTGTGACAAATATAATTTCACCCGCTCTAATTTTCTGCAGCTATATCTGCAATTTAGAGCATTATAAAAGGAAGTAATCTAAACTCTGATATGTTATTCAGTTGCTAAGTTGTGCCTGGCTCTTCGTGGCCCCATGGACCATAGTATGCCAGGCCCTCCCAGACTTTGCTCAAATTCACATTCATTCAATGACACTGTTTAACCATCTCATTCTCTTCAGTCCTCTTCTCTTTTTGCCATCAGTCTTTCCCAACATCAGGATCTTTTCCAATGTCTCCTGTCAACTCATTTGATAGCCAAAGTATTTGAGCTTCAGCTTTAGTATCTGCCCGTTTAAGGAAAAGTTAGAGTTGATTTGTTTATGAATACTAAGCATATATTTAAAGATCTTTAGTTAAGGTTGCATTAATTCAGAGATACTAATTACAGATATTGGATTGAATCCAGGTCAGTTTTGAACAATTTATTCTCGAACTGTCAGACCTGCCGCAAACTTAAACCTCTAAGTATCCATTTGGATACTTCCCACAGAAGGGAAGCCCAGAACTTCTTATTTGATAATCAGAAGTAGAAAACAACACATTTAGGATGGTGGTATGAATGTTCTGGGTTTCTCTTCTATGGGAAGTATGCTTTCCTTTCTTCACTAGAGGCTTATACCGCTCACATCTGTAAGGTCATAATTGGATGTCCTTATCTAGTTGCCAACACTAAACAAAATAAGGTATTAGTAAGAGGTCCTCTGATGGTAAATATGGAATAAGAAGGTAACAAAATGGTTCATCCCTCTAAAGCCGTGTTGGCGAACTTATGCCACGCGTGCTNGCGCGGGGGTGGAGGGGGGTGCATGGGAGATGCGCATGCCTGTGCAGGGATGCACTGCACGTGAGGGGATCGTGTGTGCATCTGCAGACATGCTGCACATGAGCGGGAAACGCATGTGCATGCTCAGACATGCAGCACGAGAGGAGGGAGTCGCGTGGTGCACGAGGGTGGAATTGCGTGTACATGCACAGATGTGTGGTGCACAAGGAGGGAGTCACGCACGCATGCGCAGACATGCGGTGCACGAGGAGGATGCCTGCGCATGCACGCACGCATGCGCAGGGGGCATGGGGCCCCCCAGCATGCTTTGCCTTCTTGGTGCTGGCACATGAGTGCGCGCACAATTATTGGCATGAGAGCTGAAAAAAGTTAGCCACCACTGCTCTAAAGCATTTCATGTTGGAAGATTTTAATTAATTAGAATTCTCCAGCCTTCTTTAAATTAGTGGTTGACATAACACAGATAAACAATTTCATGATTTTAAAAACTGGATACTAGAAGGAACTAAAGATTTTAGGAAGAGGAAAAAATACAAGTCTGCAAAATGAGGCAAAGCATTATAGCAATAAAAATACTGAAATAAACTTTTGAAGAATGGAATCAGAAATTAGTAGCACAACATCAACAATGTTAGTAAAAATATCTGCTTCTATGGATAGATTATGTCCAAAATATGTTGCTGAAGAAATAACAGATGTAGAACACATTTTATTGACAATGTAAAGATAGTATCAAAAGTGCATTTACAGCTAACAAGCCAAGAGAATGACGTGGAAAAGGATGTTTCACTGGATCTATAAAATAAATTCGCTGATATTTTAAAATTCAAAAGGGAAATACAAATGATAACTCAAAAGAACAACCTGGACAATTTTTTTTCCTTTGGATTCATTTAAAGAAGGCTTGTAAAGATCTTGAAGAATTCTGTATGATGGAACAAAGAAGAAATGAAGAGAAATCAAATCCTATGATTAAGACTGTTAAAACAACTTTATATTTCTTTCTTTTACTTTTATTTGATTAAGGTTAAAACAAGATACATTGTTACTTCTGGCAATCCTTTATGGACTTTTTCTGGAGACCAGAATTGAAAAAATGATGTTTTATGGATTTGTTTGTAGATAAGAGATGGGATATGGGAAGGAGAGATAATTTTTTGTAGTTTTATAAGGGGTGAATAGTCACTAAATTTTTTATACTCATTGTGTTGAAGCTGGAAAGGACCCAGTATGCTGGGGTTGGAAATAGAACAATAGTCTGGAAGTATATGGCTAATGGGCTAGCATTTTTTATTTTGTACTACATCAGCTCAGTTCAGAAACTGGCAGATTTTATATTTTATAGTTCTCTGGCCAAGGAAAAGAAGGCAACTTCCTCCCTCCCCCCAAAAAACCCACCCCCAAATATAATGGTAATAAAATACAGCCAATGTTAAAAACAGAAATTGAAACATTTCAGAAGCCACTACTGTATTTATATTAATTTGAACAGATTAAGCCAAATAGCAAAATAAAACTTTAAAAAGTTAACATCTTAATGAGAAGCAGCTCAAACTAAAGTCCTGCAGTGAAGTAAATCAACATAAAATACACACGCCATTTTAGTTTATGTAATTTAGGGTATAAACTTCTGCATTTTACAGCTTTAGGAGAGAGCTGTGTGTTCATTCTTGTTAGCTCTTTATGTGGAAGATTGCATTAACTTGCATATCCAAACTCTCTCCTAATGTGGACATGAATAACACACACTGCATTCTGGACTGGAGGAAAATATCACAAGTTCTACCAATGCCACCTACCAGCAGCTAATGACTAATCCAGTAACTGGGGAAATTCGAAAGATTTACATCAGACTAGACCTGTGATGGCAAACCTACATGGCACATGTGCCAGAGGTGACATGTAGAGCCCTCGCTGTGGGAGCGCAAGCCGTCGCCCCAGCTCAGCTCTGCCGTGTATGTGCACATGCGCCTCCCGCTGGCTAGCTGGTCTTCGGGTCTCTGCCGAGGCGCATGTGCAGGGGACACACACAAATATGGGGGGGGCAGGGTGCATGCATGGGGGAAGCGCACATATTGCATTTTGGGGGTGCACACACGTGCACACGCTTTGGTCACCTGGTGCCAAAAAGGTTAGCCATCACTGGAGTAGACTATGTCTGTAATCTAAGTCATATTGCCTTCTTTTTCATGCATTTTCATTTTTTTGTAATATGCATGCAATAACAAATGTGGAATATATCCGAATTCCTCCTCGAATAAATTCTTCCCAGTTTGGGTTGTCCTCCTTAACAAAAATGGTAACAAAATGTTGTTTTCTCCTCCCCCACCCTCTTTTTTTCATTTAGGCAACAAGAGCTGCATTAACGCACCACTGTGAAAATCTGGGAGACTCACTGGGCAAAGAAAATGATATTGCCTTGATTGTAGATGGCCAGACGCTGAAGTATGCCCTGTCCTTTGAAGTGAGGCAATCCTTCTTGGACCTAGCATTGTCCTGCAAGGCTGTCATTTGTTGCAGGTAAGAAATCCAACTTAAGTCCACTGTATTCAATGGATTTACCTTAGAATATATACTGTATACTCAAAGGGTGGCGTTGTGGCTCAGTGGTTAAGACACTGGGCTTGTTGGCTGAAAAGTTGGCAGCCCAGGTTCGACACCTGGGTGCCATGTGACAGGGTGAGCTCCCATCCTTGCTCCAGCTCCTATTAATCTAGAAGTTCAAAAACATGCAAGATAAATAGGTACCACTTTGGTGGGAAGGTAAAAGTGCTGTTATGTCATGCTGGCCATATGACTGCGGAAATATCTTCGGACAATGGCCTCGAAATGGTGATGAACACTGCCCCCCTACAGTCAGCAACAATTAGCGGACTAAAATCTGCAGGGACTCCCTTACCTTTTATATATTGTGTATGTACAGGATTATAGTTGTTAGCATAAATGGTAGTGTAAGACTCTTTTAGGATGGCCAGATTCAATATTTAATTTAAACATGGCAGTTCCCTTATTTCTGTGCTGTAAAAAGTATATTAAATGTACTCCAAACTTAAGGAAGTATTAGATAGATTGTTTAAAAAATGTAACGTTCTTGTGTTTGCTATGTAACACTTGAATTCAAGTCAATATGGGATATATTGGATTTTTGTTTGGCTTTGTGTATCATTTTCTGACCTTTGAAGTAATAGTCTTGTTTATTCACATTCAGTTATTTGCTCAGCTAATGTTCCCAACATATGGCTGCTTTATGATTGCAGGGAAAGTTTAGCAAATATTTGAAAAAGTTATGAGTGTTGGTTAGCTCCTTAGCGCTGATATAAAATAGGATTCTTGGAGACAGCACTTCTATACACTGTGTTGTTAACCCCAACCACTTGTTTATTTTTTAACTAACCTTGTTGATACAGATAATGAATAGAACATCAACGTATCTGGTGATGTACCTCCATTTTTCTGCAAACCAAGCCCAGATTTATTGCATTTTCATTTTGAAAGATTTCTCCTGAGAGCCAGCATCAACAGTACTTTATGCCTAAAGCCAAAGAAATAAATACACCATATATCTTAAGTATATTTAAAGTTATGTTGAATGGCAAATGCACCTGAAGTACTGCACCCCTGTGGAAATGAAAAGCTAACTCCTAATAAATGCTCCATTAAATCCTTTGAATGCATGCTATTTTATATTGACAGTTGCGAACCATAGTCTGTCTAGATTTGATAAAATATTGTATCATCGGTTAAGAAATAAAGATGGACCCTAATTTTACCCTCTTTCCCCGCTATTTAATTTGAATACCTCCACTATTTAATTTGAAATTTCCTCTTCCCTGTGGCAATTCTGTTTCAGCTTTCTTCCTCTGTGGCTTTAAAGTGCAGCGTCTTATTTGACATGCAAGAGTATGATTAAAGCAGCCCAGAGTGGGATAAAAAATGTTTTCTTTTCTCCACCAGCACCTGGCAAGTGAAAGGAATGTTTCTGTAAAGCCATATAGGCTGTTAAAGGCATTCCTCATCCTCCCTGGAGAAAATCCACTCTACTTTCTTTTATTTCTCCCCTCTTCAACCTCTGAAATTACATCATGTCTTTTCTTTCTCCTTTGAATCATTTTACAGTATCAATATTTTATTGCACTTTTAAACATTGTTCTGTGGGGTGTTTGGTGCCTTTGAAGGGTTTTTGCTTGTTTTTACTTTTAAATTTTCATTTTAAGATGCTCTGATAATTAAAACTGGCCACCACCATATGGAAAGAGGATGACTAATGTTGGCAAATTCTTGGCAATAGAAGGAAATTATAATCTATCAACCATGCTGTCAGTCAAGGAACTCACACTAAGACTTTGGAGATGAGAATTAATTTGCCTATATAGATTGCTCTTACAAAGACTGACTATGTAAAGAAAGAAGCCACAATTCAGATTTATAAGATTTCTTCAGTGTTACAAAAAATACACTGAACCAATAATTGCGGTGACGTGTATATTCGATATGGGAGAAAGTCAAGGCATGAATGTTTTGAGGTATGCTCATTTAAATTAGCATGCCCATGACTGTGGCAATTAAGGAACGAAGTTGGGGATAAATGATTTCATGAATTTGTGAGAGGGTTACCAGTTATGTGTCCTTTCAGACATGATGTGAAAAGGACTTTTATATAAACTGCTGATGCCAGGGGAAATGGGGATTGTATCTGTGTTTTCTTAGCCAATCTTTTTTCTTGTTTGTTCTGCTTTCAGGTGATCTTAACTTTGTACTTAACTAATTTTGCCAGAGGTGTGTGTCTTTTGTTATTCGGGGATAGTGTGTGGAATTAAGAGAAAAGCAGCATTGTAAGCTTTACTCCTTTTTTGTATGTGCATCACATCTGTGAAAAAGTCAGAGTTTGTAGTATGACGATGCAATGCTGCTCTTATCATTTTTGATAAGAAGGACGAATCCCTCAGATGCCTCTGAACTCCATAGGCTGAATCTGTGATCTCTTGCATACAAAACAGGATGCCGTTTGAACTTCAGAGTCAGTGTAGTGCATGCCACCTAATGTAGCCTCCAGCGTTCCTCAAGCGTGGTTGTGTGGGATATTGTGTCTGATTGTCTTTATTGCAACTGAACACCATACTATAATTTGTCCTGTGATTTTTTTTTTATAAAATCATTTGTTAACAATGCAAACAAGAGAAAGGAAGGACTCTTCCTTCTGTCTTTCTTTCTGCCGCCACATAGAAGAAACCTCTCTAATCTAGCTCACAAAATAAGTCTCTGGAATCCTATGCTAAAATATTTATGTTCAGCTGGGCCTACTTCATTTCTTCAGTGACTAGCTCCCATCTGGTTACTGTAATTTCATTTAGATTGTCTTTTTATTTATAAATTACAGCAGAAAATATCGAGAAGCCCACCATTATTGACATGGTGACTTGTTGATTTTCATTATAAAAGATGCCCCCCCCCCCTTGGCCTGTGACTTAAATTAAAATATATTTCTGATTAAGAATNTAAGAATATGCAAACTGGAATAACATTAATTGGTCCCAAAGAAAATTATGTACGTGTTCTATTTTCCCATATACAGTTCTTTGACTTTCCCTCCCTGCTCCCATCTATCAGCTATTGAATTATCAATGCTTATTATCTAGTTCTACCTCTGACAATTCATGACAGCCCAGTGCTTATTTCCTGACTTTGAAAACCATAAGGGAAAGATCATTCTGGCAGCTTTCATGTGTGCAAAGTAATTGAAGGTGGAGGAAATGTGGGGAGAGCAGTCAGATGTGCTGCATCCCAAAAGTTTTCTTTGCTGACCACTTGGAAAGCGTCCCTTTAAACTGAATATAATTGATTTTTTTTTTCACAGATTCCTTATACAAGTTCCTCCTTGGGGACGCATGTAAAACATGTTCCAACTCTAATTTACTATGCTTGAGGTGGCAAATTTCTCTCCCTTCTTTCTTCCTTTCCCCCTCCCTTCAAATCACACAGGGTTTTCCCTTTGGAGGTTTAAGGCTAGTGATTTCTGAGTGTTATTATCCTTGTCATCTGCAACACTTTGCAGAATCAGCAGGAAAGTTGAGTTAGTTACCCACAGGATGGTCTGGTTTCTGTTCATCCTTGTTAATCAGCTCCCTGAACTATAACAGGGATCTTTAGCATGTCAGAACACAGTTGTTAATGTGTTTGAAGCAGAGATGGACAACTCTTTTCAGATTAAGCACAGCATTTTGTTAGGTGCCACCGTAAAAAATGGGTGATGTAAAAGAACAGGCAGAGCAAGGGGGTAGAATTAATAGCAATAGTACTTAGCACTTAGAGTTATATACCGCTTCGCGGTGCTATATAGCCCTCTCTAAGCAGTTTACAGAATAAGCATATTGCCCCCAACAATCTGAGTCCTCATTTCACTGACCTCGGAAGGATGGAAGGCTGAGCCCACCTTCAGCTGTTGAGAATTGAACTGCTGGCAGTTAGCATAATTAGCCTGCAATACTGCATTCTAACCACTGCGCTACCACACTCTAATTAACCATGTCACTAGATTCCTTGCATCACCACAAGAGGTCGAGGTCCAGCTTCCCTTGAATTCCATTGACCTTTATCTAGCACCAATTTAGTGCTAGCTGTTAGTTGACTAGTCACATACTTGGATAAATCTTCTATGCTGCAACCTTATGAATGGTCCTGATTCCTTGACTTGACAGATAAGAACAGTCAGGGCAAAGATATTGTGCAACCAGGGTAGAAGTCAATAAAAAAGGGTAAAAATAAAAATAAAATGACTAATTTATACCAAATAATTTAGTATATGTAATTTTAGTAATCTCTATGTGTTAAATCATTTCCTCTTTTGCAGCATGGAGCATTGCCATGCAGGAGCAAATTGAGGGGTGGTCTCATATATCCAGAATCTCAAACCATGCCCTTCTTTTCCTAATGAAAACAAGTCATCCCAGTCAATTATCTGATAATAGAACTTTGCATGATGACAGTTGTAACAAACTGGCAGTTGCTTTCTGATAATTAAAGTTTTATTTGCAAGGAATAGTCGATGGATGCAAATCAAATATTTAGCTATTGCCACGCAGGTTGAATCACGAACCACCAATATCAACTGTACACGGTTTAAAATCACTTTTCAGGATAAATTGACATGTGAATAACTCTAGCCTTTTCTTAGGATTGTATCTTTTCGTTTTCTTCTCTTCTTCCTGCATGTCTGGCAGGAGTTTTCATCACTACTTTTACTAATTAGGATTTTCACTATTGTCCAAATCAGGAACGGTGGTAATCAATAGCTGTAACCATTTAAAGAAAAACCAGCTTCTAAAATAACAGTTTTTAGTTGGACTGTTGGAAATTAATTCTCATTATTTCATTAAATAACACAGCAATCAAGCATGATTAAGGAAAGATTTCAGAAAATACTACATTACGGTATTTTTTCTCTGCCATATAGGAAAAGTAAAAAAAAAATGAGGGAGAAATATGCAAGTTTCAGAATAAACTAGGATTGTTCCTCTTTGCTGACCTGTAATTTAGCATGCTATTTTTAAGCTAGTTTTTTAATATCAGCACACTAGAGATTCATATAGTGTCACCTGTCCATCTGTAAATAAGTCTTTTAGAACATATTGTGTACCAACCTAAATGTGTACAGTAATAGAATCAGTAATCCCCTCTCAGATAGCTCTACCTAATTTTAGTTAATCCAAGTTAAGGAAGGTATCTTTGAAAATCCCCCAAAGAAAGTATTTCCTACCAATAATTTCTTTTTTCAATTGGCTACCCATGGAATAGACAATTTAAGAAAAATACATTAACTGAGACAAGCCATATTCAGGACACCGTTAAAAAAACTCCAGTCAATTATTTTGTAATGCAGATTACTTGTAAAACACCCACTCAGTGTATTAGAACATGAGAAAATAGAGTCTTACCTTTCAAGGAAATGTGATTAATTGCTTGATATTTGCATGCCAGTTCAATTTTTAAATAGCTGAATTAAATATATCTCAACTTCTTCTCTTGGGGGATTGCCTTACGGGGCACTAACCATACTTAAGGGAGTTTCTCCCCCCCCCCCAGATTTTAGACTGCAGATTCCCTTTCATAACCTCATCCTATTATTCTAATTGTAAGTTTATTCATGCAGTCATCTTCCACCTCTTTGCTACAGGCTTAGGATAATAACACATACTACCTAAATTGTAGGATGATTTAGCTTCTTATATTAACAAATCTGTTTCCAATTTTCTAAAGCTTATTTTCACCTTTGAATTATTCAACATCTCTTTTTAAGAAGCAGTTTAGTGCATGCATCTGTAACTCCTTTTTCTGGGTTAGAGACAAAAAAGGGTGGGTATTTGTTTTCCATCTTTGAATGAGACAACTCGAAAAGCCCCATCAGTTGTGCTTTGATTTCTCTCAAAGATAGTCAACCTGCCAGGTTGATGTTTGGTTTCAAGTGTTAAAAAATTCCAGTGTTGGAACACCCACAACTTCTGGAATGACTTGGCTTCAGAAGTTGTGGGTGTTTCAACACTGGAGGGGTTTAGGAAGACATTGGACACCATTCATCTGAAATGGTATAGGGCAGTGGTAGCTAACCTTTTTGGACTGCTGTGCCAAAAATTGTGTGCATGCCAGCATGCACACACTCGCGTGCCACCACCCAGAATGCAATGCCTGGCCCCCCTCCCCACACCCCCTGCACATGCGCACGCAATTCCCACCACCACCCCCTTACCTGCACTGCACCTCNTTCAGCTGGTTTGAGGCCTTTTTTGGCCTCTCAGAGGCTTAGAAAAAGCCTCTGCAAGGCTTTTCAAATTATAGGCCTTTCATCACTTCCAGTATTATAGGAAGTGACGAAACGAGCCTAAAATTCGGCCTGAAAAGCCTTGCAGAGGCTTTTTCCAAGCCTGTGGGAGGCCAAAAAAGGCCTCAAACCAACTGAAAAAAAAATCAGCTGTGAGGCGCGTGCATGCTCAGTGAGGTAAGTTTGCCTGCGGCTTGTGTGCCAGCACAAATGGCTGTGCATGCCCCTTGTGGCATGCGTGTCATAGGTTCGCCATCCCGGGTATAGGGTTTCATGCCTGAGCAGGTGGTTGTACTAGAAGATGCCTAAGGTCCCTTCCAAGTCTGTTATTCTGTTTCATTGCATGAGCCTGCAATGCACATATTTTTGAGGACTATGATAGGTTATGAATTTTTAGTTCATATCCAGTCCTTGCAACATATAATTGTTCACCCATCTAATGCAGCAGCCCCTTGACCTTTTGGGCAGCAGGGACCAGTTCTGTGGAAAGAATTTTTTCTGTGGGCCAGAGGGGGCATGGTTTCACCTGCTGCCTGTATCCTATGGATGGGATTTCACTTGTTTGCGCAGACTGAGGGTTGGGGACTCCTGATCTAATGTATCTCTTAATCCTATCTCTTAATATCCAGATGTGACTATTGACTTTTCATTTTTCTTGGTAATGCAGAAATATTGTCCCCAATGGATGGCTTGAGGGATGGGTAGGTGGTGGGTAGGCGGCTGGATGGATAATGTTTAAAGACAAAGTCTTTGTTCAAAGACAAGGTCTTCGAAGAATAGGTTTTATTGAACTTTGTTCTGTCTGAAATTAAATAAACATTAGCATTTAAGTATGTAAGAAAAGAGAGGAAAATTGACATAATTGCTGCTGTAATGGAAGCATCCACACAGGACAGTTCAGCATAGTTTTGGAGATACTTTTACTTAAAAACATTTATCTCCTGATCTTCACCAAATCATTTCCAGAGCAAAACAATAAAAACAAATAAATAAAATCCTAGCATTTACAAATTAAATTATATGGATTACAAATTTTGTCTTACATCATTTTTATTTCTTAGGTTTTTAAGTATCTTAGTTTTATATAAACTAGTAAAAAGTGTTGACTTGTCTTTTTAAGAAGTACAGTCCAAAACCTGAGCATCACAACTCCACAATTTTTTTATTGCACAGTACATTTCCAATAAGGAAAACACTTGGAAAAAATGAAATAGCTTAGTAAAAATATTTTGCGGTAGAATATCTCCTTACGGCAACATCAAGATGCATGTTTCTGTACTGGAGTCAGAAGAGGGGGGGAAAGGTTGATAAAATTTGTGCTGGCCCTATCACTCTGCAAATTTTACTATAACCAAAGTGCTAAGGATGGCCTATGTTGCTGCCCCTTATAGATTTATCCTTTTTTCTATCTGTTGGTATATTTTACAGTTCTTATAGGCCACCCAACTCAAAAGACTTGAAGGCAGTTTACAAGAGATTAAAGTTACAAAGGTAACAATAGAAATAAATTAAAAGTATATATATTTTAAAACAGTAATATTAAATCAATCCTCTCTGAAGATGAAAATCAATAAAACTTAGTTTGAGATTGCAGGTCAGTTTCAGGATAGTGATTGGTGGACTCCTTTTCCCTGTATCGTCACCTACCAATAGAAAAAATAACCCCTCAGTTGCTCTCCAAAATATATTTAATAAGGCAGAATTGAGAGACAATAGTTTATTTCTCCCAGACCAGTCACTCAAATTTTTGTTCATTTTTTGGCCATAGAATTACTGAGGGGAAAAGAAATAAAATTGAGTCAGCAAATACATTTTTGGTTCATATTCCACTTCAGCAGTCTCACCTCAAATCAAACTAATGGCTTGGTCCATATAAGCCAACACACAACTACTGTACATCTCAAAATAAATTAATCTATTATGTAGGACAAGTCAACCATCTAAAAGTCTTCTCTTCTTTCAGATCTTTTTAATGGAATTATTGCTGGAATAGCAATAATTACATTTCTGTAGTATTAGTTTAAATCTTATATCAGAAGTATAATTCAATTGTATCATGGTAACTTCACTTATAATCCCAGAAATACCTACAGAATTTCAGCAACCTAATTGTGGGCAAGATGTATGCCTCAAAATGTCACTGAAATTGCAATTAATGCCTCCTTTTGATTATTATTTCTATTATTGGCATTTCTGTGTATTCCACATTATTGGTGAGGATATTTTCCTCTATTTCTCCCTTTTAATAAGCATTCTTGTCTGTTTTGTGAACTTGACAATCAGACAAATGTTGCCTAAATGCCTTCATGGAAGATGCCAATAAGGATTGAAATGATGAGTAATATATTCTGAAATGTTGAACTATATTTCAGCTAGAAGCAGCTTAACTTTAAAACTGACTAAAGTAAAACAGTAAAAATTTATATATTGGCAACAGCTGCACTTAGGAGGCAGAATTGGCTGAGACTCTTTCCATTTTAACTTGTCTGGAAAGTTACTTCCAGACCTCTTTTTATGCACTTCTGTCAGTATTCATCTTTATTGTATTGTTTATTAATGTCTTAACCATTTAAAAATAAAAATTACATGCCAGGCAAGGCAAGGCAAGTTATAAATAAAAACCCAACATATTTAAAGATGCACCAAGTAGACTTACCATTTGCTCAGTGTAGGGTACTCTGATGGGTAACAATTCTAGATAGAAAAGCCTTTTCTAGTCATTTGAGATCTTAAGAGTCCAAAACCAGATATTTTCTATACCAAGGACACACTTTGAGACTTCTTTGCTGAAAAACATGCAAGAAATAATGCTTGTGAGTTCTTAAAACATTGTTCTCATTGAGAAAGAAGATTCTGCTTGTCAACCTTCTCAGAATGCTTCATTCATTCATTCATTCATTCATTCATTCATTCATTCATCCATTTATTTGTTCATGCATGCATTCATTCTTATCTCCTGTTTATACACTATCTCCTTATCTCCACACATACATCTAAAAGTCCATGGATACATAATGAATCATAAACAATCAAACTGAGTGAAAATTTATAACAACAGATCATCATCCTAATAAGGTCTCTAAAAAGCTCTTTATCAACTCCTATAAAGTGGTTAAAAATGAGAAGTCTGGTTTCACATGGAAGATGATGCCATAGTATTATAATACCAGCCTAGCTTTGATTCCTTCATTTCACAAAAATAGGAAGTCATCTGCTTTCCAGAATGAATGTTACAGGAAAGTCAATTCCAACTGTGAAGGTAGTTCTGCAAGTCACTTGGAACATTTGTTATGATTTTACTGTGAACCATGGCCTGTTCTTATGCGAAATAAGCCCCAGGAATCTTATATTCATGTAAGCGTGCATAGGAGTCAAGCTGAAACATTGAATTCGGTGAACTTTCTCTTGAACTCTTTAATAGAATAACAGAGTTGGAAGGAACCTCCAATCCCTATTCAAGCAGGAAACTTTATACCATGTCAGACAAATGGCTGTCCAATCTCTTTTTAAAAACCTCCAGTGATGGAGCACCCACATGTTCTGAAGGCAAGATGTTCCACATTGTACTCACTATCAGAAAAATTCTCCTTAGTTCTAGGTTGGATCTCTCTTTGATAAGTTTCCATGCTTTGCTTGTTGTCCTGCCTTCAGATACTTTGGAGAATAGGCTGACTTCCACTCACTTGTAGCAGCCGTTTAGATATTTGGACACTGCTATTATGGCACCCCTTTTTCTTCTTTTCATTAGACTAGACATACCCNNNTCCTGCAACTGTTCTTCATATGTTTTTGCCCCCAGCCTCCTAATCATCTTCGTTGCTCTTCTCTGAACTCTTTCTAGAATCTCAACGTTTTTTTTATATCATGGTCACCAAAATTGGATGCAGCATTCCAAATGTGATCTTACCAAGGCATTATAAGGTCATATTCTATGAATTCTTCAATCTCTTCAATCCTAACCAACCCCTTTGTGGCCAAACTGAAATACAGGTTGGGTTTGATGTCTTCCAATAAGAGTTTCAAGAAATAGGAATTCATAATAAGAAAATTCTATTTTTTTCAATATTTTCTGCTGTATAATTTATCATATTTATATAGCTGTCCATCTCACAAATGCAAAGTGCCATAATATCCTAGACCATTTTATACACAGCCAGTATGTATGTATGTATGTACGTATGTACATGTGTATATATACACACACATTACATGAACATGTGTGTGTGTGTGTGTGTTTTCGTAGATTTTCATGGGTACAGGTATGCAGGTCTTGGGAAAAGACCCAAACACTCCAAGACCTGCATANGAGAGAGAGAGAGAGAGAGTGAGAGTACTGACATCGAAGGCTACCCTAGTAGTAACCTTATTACAGTTATAAACTTTGAGACATTTTCCAAATGACTCACATGTTAAAATATTATATTCCCAAATCAGCAAGAAGCAGGACAGAAATTTCCGTGCTCCAGTTACTGCCCTGGTGGGAGTCCCACAAAATTTCCATTTTCCTAATCGGTGCTCACAAGGACTGGATGACATTTTCTTGGGATGGAATGAAGATAAGTCATCACCTGCTGCTACTGAGAATTGAATTAATCTTTGGTGGGAAAGATGGGTCAGTTTAGAGAAGAAGCTTGTGAACAAATTCAAGATATTCTCAACTGGGGTTTTTTTGCCAGCGTAATTCAAAGGCATCATTTTTTTCTTCATCATTGATCCAGCTCTTATAGTCATGTGTTACAACTTGTGATACCTCTGCAGTGAGTATTTTATCTAGTTTTGTCATAATCTTCAACCCAAGTAGCAGTTCTTTCTCTCTTTTCAATAGGCAAAGTTAGAATGTTTGACCCCAGAACGATAATCTATTAACAACTTCTCCTTGTTGCATTTTGTAGAGATTTCCTATTGAAATAATTTTAATTTTTTTGTAAAAAAAATACATTGAGCAGCAAACCAGATTTTTGCATTTTTTTACCTTCAAAATAATTTAAATAAATTTTAAATAAATAAATAACATTTAAAAGTATTAAAATAAATACTTTCTTTTTTTTAATAAATAAAAAACAAAGGGTTTTTTTATACCCAGCCAATAGCATGCCTGCAATTGCTGATGTTTCTCTCAACAATTTTTATCCCAATTTCTGTTTTTTTTAAAGATAAACATTCCTGATGCTATAGTCTACACGTACATTTATTAAATAAGGAACCAGTATAAAATCTTGATCCACTCCTTTCTGTGTTTATTACATTTGTATATTGCCAAATCAACAGGAAGACTCTTAGCAGTCCAGGTTAAACACTCCCCCCCCCACTTTTACATGGTTTTACAAATGTCATGCTAACCTTCATTTTTCATTGATGATAACAATAGAAAAGATGAGAAGCCAGCTTTTTTCCACTTATAAACATTTCTATGGCATTACACTGCATAATATTGCAGTCTTGGTTATTGCAGATTTTCCCTACAGTTTTAAATTAAATTGACTTGAGGGATTCAAAAATACTCACCATAATGCCAGTGAAAGTCAAAATGTTTGGGCCATAAGAAGTTATTTCTTCTGTCATCTGAGGAAAAATTCCACTTTGTCTTTCAGCTAAAATAATCATAAAACTGTGTTCCCTTAGGAAAGTCATAATCCTTTCAATGAAACAGATGTGCTTTATGATCTGCTCCCAAGCCGATGCAAAGAACTTAAAAAGTCTTCTGTTTAAAGTGCTATTCTTCATAAAATTTGCAATCTAATGACACAGATTTGCTGCTAATGGTTTTAGCAGTTATGTAATAATTATATTATTAATAAAAATAATTCATCACTCAGAGTCACTGGTTTGAGATGGGCATATATACAAACAGAATGAATAAATAAATACATAAATTACTTTTTATTGATTTATATTCCATTCAACTCCTAGTGACTTTGGACTTGTCTGTACATGATGTACTAAGTTGTCACTACAAATGTGTATCTACCAGTAAGGACATACTTTTTCCATGAAAATCAGTTTACCTTCCCTCCCAAAAGTTAGAAATCTTGTTCACATTCTTGATCATCAATTTATTTGTTAAAAGTAGTTCTTTCAGAGTTCTATCATTCTTATTTGAAAGTGTACATCGCCATATCACTAGTGTCATCACACTGAATTGTGAAAAAGAAAAAGCTTTCACTACTTCCATAGCTTGACATTTAAGATCTTCTACCAGATCATTATAATATTTCACCAAATTTGCCCAGTAATTTTTCTTCTTGCATTTGGCATGTTGGGAAGTCTTTGATGCTGTCAGAGTTTGCTTGTTTTCTTGCAGACATTTCATTACCCAAACTAGGTAATATCATCGGTGCTAGTCCTGATGATTTCATTACCCAAACTAGGTAACATTATCGGTGCTAGTCCTGATGTTGTTACCTAGAACTAGCACTGATAATGTTACCTAGTTTGGATAATGAAACATCTGCCAGATAATAAGAAAGCTCAGAGACCACCAAGGTGGTCAACCCTGCTACATGTCAACCCTGCTACAAATATTTTCCTTTATTTGGTATCTTGATTTGTTTGTTTTAAAAACCACCTCATTTCAAAAGTTGTAGGCTGATAATATTAGACAGCAAGCAAGAATTCAGAAGAATTTCTGTTGTTTTGAGAGTTTTCTTACATTTGATGTTGATCAGTAACCATTCATAAGACACTTATATGATTTTGGGCAATGCTTGATGGAAAGCTACAATTTCCATTTTTGAAGCCAGTTCCTCTGGCTTGTCTGTTATTGGTTATAAGATGTCCCTCTGTATGATTGGGCCTAATGCATCATTGTTAACAATTTAAAATTTAGTGAGGTCAGTCAGTCTGGTGGCAGGAAGATATTTTCAGACAGTGAAACTGTGCTTAATAAACATTTCTTTGTACTTTCTTTCCTTAATCTTAGTGATAGTTTAATTTTTTAAAATTATATACAAATATAAACAAGTTAATTGATAGAATACATAGCTTTGTCAATTAATTTTTTTTTAATAAATTTGATTGCCGCAAATCAATTTGCATATACTGCTGTTTACCTGTCACTGGCAAAATAAGAACGATCTTGACGATCCTGAATATTCATAAACAAGGTAAACATACTCAAAATGCTTTTCACTATATATTATAATGTATTGGATTCTCAAACATGCTCATTTATATGTCAAAAAAAGGTAAAGGTAAAAGTTTACTCTGTCCAGTCATTTCTGATTCTATAGAGCAATGCTCATTTCCATTTCTCAGACTAGAGAGCCAGCATTGTCCAAAGACCTTTCCATGGTCATGTGGTCAGCAAACTTAAAATTTTATTGGTTGAACCATATTTCATTTTATTTTTAATTTCTAAAAATCCTTATCCATACTGTCCCATTCATGTTCCATAGGAATACAGATCCCTCAGTTTGGGAACCACCTGCTGTGGCAAAGTTTCCACTGAATTTTAGTTTAAATTAAGACCTAGAAGGCAGAGCCACCAATTCGCTCTTAAATTTATTTGAACCATTCCAAAAACTTAGAGCCAGTCCCAATAATTTCAGGCAAATCTGTTTTGCTGCAGAGATGTACATTTACTTGAATGGCTTCTGTCAAAATATGGAAAACTAGTATTTCTTAACTGGCTTATTTAACAGCATTTCTTTCCTGATCTCAAGCTAACATTAGGTAGGGAAGAGCACCAAATAAAACAAAAAAACCAAATGAATTAACAATGTAATTAAATCAACATACACACACAGAGATAATAAAATTGACATTACCATTTTAAGTGATATCTGCATAAATTTTAAATTAATTGTCTAATTCCTGTTTAAAACCATTTTAACTCCCCCCCGCCTTTTAGCTGTATTTATAGCTATTTTCCCAGAGTAAAATTCTTGCAATAGTGTATTTTTCTTACATACACTACTTTCTTTCCTTATGCCTTTTTTTAATGGATACCAGTTTTACAGGCTATTTTTACAGACTCAGCTGACAAGCTAATCTCTATTTTGTTGTTGTCAATCAACTCTGTCCTGGGAGAATATTGATTTGTGTGTGTGTGTGTGTCTGTTGAAAATCAATATTATAACTGTTGGTAGAGAGCAGGAACATCGACAGCAAGACCAATTTAACAGAGGCTGCAGCCAAATTGAACCATGTATGCGTTCGGTGCTCAGAAACTAACTAAACTAAGGGGAAATTGAAAAGAAATACCATAGGTTAAGAGTCAACTATTGACATATTATTTAAAAAACACTGTGAAATAAGAAATATATCTGAGAGACATATAATATCGATATGGTTCTGAATTATGATTTATAAGGACCATACAAACGCTATTGCTAATCCTTAACTAGCAACTGCTACAGATTAACTTTAATTAAGACAGCTCTAAGCAAAAGGAAAACTATGACATCCAAACTTGCAGCATAAGAGAGAATTTATATTCATTTGCGTTTGAGTAATGAGATTTAAAACTACCTCAGGTGCTCAGATTAATGTCTTACTCTACATAATAGAATTAAGGTATTAGAGTTCCTACCCTAGCTTAATTAAAATATAGGCTTTGTTACAATTTCTCTGTGGCAAACTGATCAGACCTACAAAAAGAGAGATCTTTTGAACTTTTGAAATTAGGTCTTTAACAGTGTGGTAGTTTTTGAGGTTCCATTTTAGCTTTGTGAGTGTTAAAATTGGAGGTGCAAAGTTGTAGCTACACTTTGCTCTCACTTTGCATCTTATGGTGATAATGAGCCCTACCAATTATTTTCCTTTGTCTTTGCTGCCAAGGGCATCACATGCCCAGCAAATAGCCCAAAGTTTCAAAAAATTTCTTGCTACCTTTTGAAAATCAGGCTGTTCCTGTGCCCTGGTTCATCTATGGATGAAACTCATATGTCAGTGTGCTCATCTGGGCATTGCCTTTCTTTCTTTTTTCCATACATTTTACTTTTATTAATTAAGTTAAAAGCAACAACAAAAATATTAGTATAATACCAGTACCTAACTCTAACTCATATATGTTGTTATTGATCTTTTAAAAAATCATTGGTTGAGATTTAATATGATGATTAAGAAAAATGAAGAAAAATGAAAAAAAAAATCTATGCAAAGAAACAATAAAGCTGTCCCCTCCGTTTCCTTTTTACTTTTCTTTCCCCTTTCCTTTCCTTTCCTTTCCTT
>AZIM01000346.1:621374-634001 GCA_000516915.1 Ophiophagus hannah | reverse complement strand
ACCCTAACCCTAACCCTAACCCTAACTTATTTACAGTTATGTAGACTGCCACTAGCAAGTTCCTATGCGCCTTATAAGAATTCCATAAATATCAATTTAATAAAATATAACGATAAATTCAACCACCCATTGCTGGTAATAGGTAATAGCAATGATATATAGTTAAAACCTTATGAAAGAGCTGTCTTTTAACATTTCTGTAGTTGTTACCAATAAAATATTTACTTTCAGCCACATTTTAACTCCAGATGGCTTGACATTTTCCTGATAAATGTTTATTTACCTAGTTTGCTGGTTTGCAAGTGTGATTAACAAATATATATGTATTTAGATGGTGATATACAGTATTCATTTATTACATATAAGCTATCTATGGTACAGTCATCTACATTCTTAGCATATATCTTGGCAGTGTGTGTGTGTGTTTGTGTTTCTCTTCTATTGTCATATTGCTTCTATGTATATATATGCATATATGCTATTTCCTAGGACATGCTGAGTAAGTAGGTTTAAGAATGGATCCCTTGTCAGAATTCTGAATCTGTACCCAATTCTCCCATACAGATGCATTGGATTCCTTTTCTGGAATGCTTTTCTGTCTAGCTCAACCTCTCATCTGGTCCACTTTTGAACCTGATCTTATTTGGGTCAGAGGGTCCCACCACATCAAATTTGCTTCTGTTGTGTTTGGGTAAATTCCTTTTACATATTTTTTTTTGCAATATTCTGTTCAGAAGACTAAAAAATTGACTCCTAATCTAGAATCACTTTATATTATTAATTATCTGTAGATTTTATTTTATTTATTGTGTCGCAAATGGACCACACAGAACATTTTTCCAACGTCTCCAGAGATATGGTTGAAATTCCATAATTTTCCAGCCAGGCTCCATTTGTTTATATTGTTAGACTTGTTTGTTGTTGAATCCTTTTAGTTTCTATAGAGCTGCAGAAAACATACAGAGATTAAGCTAGAGAAGGATGACTTAGAATACGGTGTGAGAGCAAAATGAGTAAACTGTTAGTAGTTGGGAAAGAATACTTAATAACTAAAATAGGTGACAGCTAGTTGGGATTCCACATCTAGCATTTTGTGTTGTTCTTCCTTTGCTTCAACCTTTTTGAGCATGTGCTGTTATTTAGAACTTGAGGAAGGAAAAATACCAATGCCAATATCTGCCATAAATTACTTTCTTTTAACCATCGCTCTCATATTTGAAAATTGCTTGGGGGAATCAGAAAATGTGTTGACATTCTGCAAAATTCCCAAATCTGGTGCCTGCCACACTTGTCAGAACTCCCAGAATCCCAGATAAGGAGATTTTTTCTTGTCTTTCTCAGTCGTGTAATAATAGTCTGAGTGTAAAGCACTCAACATAGTAAAACAAAGTTTTTCTTAAAACAAAGTTTTTCTTAAAATTCACTCAGCAGTGCATAATGAAACTATGCAATTTGTTTCCACAAATTATAGCAATGGCTATATGTGTGTGTGTGTGTAATTAATATACTGTGTATATATTATTAATATATATATTAAAATCCTTTTTAATGCTAGAGCTTGGGGGATTCTGATTGAGGTTATAATTCAGCAAGTAGGGCATCTCTCACTTATATTTTCCCCTGTGAAAACTGCAGGATTGTATTTTGCTTCTAATACCACAGCAGAAAGGAGAAAAAAAGGTTCCAGCCCCCTTATCTTCTAGCCTAGACATGGTATCCGTTCCTAAGCTTTTATATAAGTAAGAATAAAGCAATCTTATAACTATAGTACATGTGATATATTATAGGCAAAATGTAATTAGAATTTCAGATGGTTGTAACTTGTAGTTTGCCTTTGGAAAGGTTCATGGTCAATGAATTCATCATTCGCTATGAACCCTGCTAACTATTTCCAGAATCCATGGTGGTTCTTTTAATGCCAGATGTTGAAAAACACTATTAGAATAGGATAGTTGTTGTCGTGGGTGCTTGTAACCTTCCAAGAGGCATCTAGCCTATAGTCCATAGGCTATAATGTTATCTTAGATAAAGTTTTCACTTTGCTTGCACTCTGACCTTTTACCTTAGCTTGTGAGGGCAAAATTATTATTATAAAGCAGAGGCCAAGTTTAAATTCCCAAGCAGCTCTGATGTTTAGTGTCTCTCAGCCTAATGTAATGATAAAATTGGGGATGGTATGGAGAAAATTGTATTTCTCTTTTTGAAGAAAAAAAATGTTATATATTTTCAATACACTGACATTTATTTTGAAGAATTACTAGGAATCCAAATTGTTGAGTTCCTCCCTGTCAAATTTAGTTTAGTCTTTGGAAAATATTATGATCTTAACAGTATAGTTGATCTCTGCAATTGGAAGGTCAAAATTCTGTAGTTTATATTTTAGAGGAGACTTCTATATTTTTGGCATATTTTTCTTCTGGTAATAATTACATTATGTCTAGGAGATATGGCTTTTCAAAACAACCAACTCTTGCAGTTGTTCAGGGTGGAATGGATTTTTAGCTTCTGAGAATGTTCTTTCTCAGGCAGTTGAATACTGTACCTGCAATGTATTAAGACATGAGTTGGAATTTAATAATAAATAAACCAGACCTGAACTAATTTATATTTCCCAAACAAATACTTGAACTAGCAAGTCATTATCCTTTGCTTTTCACATGCCTTTCTGAATTTTGCAAGGCAATTCTCTGTCCTTAAAAATGTTTACATTAGATACAATTGAATTTAAAAAATGGCATATGGTGGTCTGATCAAAAGGAAAACCACTGCAATTAAACATCTTGATATGGTTGTCATATTGATTGAGGTCATTAGAAATGTAAAAGAGATACAGCTATGTTATTTATTCTGCTAACTTCCATTTGTGTCACAATTTGAGATTTTTGTGATAAGTGGTATTCGTCTGCAACCATTAAAGACAGCCCATAGAGTCCAAAGACACACAATAAATGTAAGCTTTGGTTTTCCTACCTTGTCACTGGACAATTTTGTGCAACTTTTTTTTTAAATCTGGGACCTGAAATTAAATTGTTTGACTTGGTAGGAAAGTATAGCATCATTCTTTGGCCTTTTATCTTGAACATTACAAATTTTGCCATTTGTCTTGCCTTTGTGGGATTGGGAGGGGAGCTATTTTTTTAAAATTTAGGTATATTGCTTTAAAAATTAGTAATGGTAACCTGTAATAAATAAATATTACTTTCAAAGAAGGAAAGTTCACAAAGGCTTTGTATGTCTTAAGAAAAGCTTATAAGGAAGCAAGATACCAATTAACACATTTTGTGCTAAAGACATTTAAATATATAATTTAAATTCCTGTTGCAACCAAAAATGAATATAACAAGAGCATCTGTTTTAATCACAATTTCCCATTATATATTCCATTTTCTATTTAATGGACTTGTGGACAGGAGACAGGGACATCATAATTTGTTTTTACCAAAGAAGGCACTAGTACATATATCACAGGAGAAACTGGATTCAGGCAATTGTTTTCTTCACTTGAGGTGAAGAAGACCCTAAAGGCTAGTTTTTTGGAGTCTGAATAATGGTGGAAGAATGGTAGGGAGGGCTTATCACAATCAATGCCATTTTTACAAAAGACATTTTACAATCATTGTTTCAAGTTCAAATATCAGCCAAATAATGTTAAGTTGAATCATGTAAAGAATATTCTAGTGTAAGTGTCCTTCTGAAGTGCTCTCTGAGTTTGTCTAGCACTGATGATGTTACCTAGTTTGGGTAATGAAATGTCTGTAAGAAAGCAGTCAAGCTCAGAGAGCACCAAGGATCCCTCATTTCAATCCTGAGCTACAAACATTCTCTGTTATTGATAAGTATCCTTCTATCCTTGGAAATACTACACTTATACTTTTCAGTTAGAGGAAAAAATCAGGCCTCTCTTTTTCTCCCTTGGAAGATGCTTTCCTCCCATCTCCTTACACATTTTCCAGATGTACTAATGTGTTTAGCGTAACATATCTTTCTGGTGATAGAGGCACATCTTTATCTTAAAAACAAGCAAGCAAAAGGATGGATGCTGGGTATTTTTTTTATTTATCACTCCTTCCCAAGCACAGTAGCCAGTGTAAGCTTCCAGTAACATAAAGAACATATGCAGTCATAAATATGTTCTTAAACAGCTCAATTCTTCCATTAGCTAAAAGTAAAGCTCACAAAATGAACTCTATAGAATAAAAACGCTAACTTTAATATCATTCATCTATTTTCTACTAAAAAGCAAGCAAGCAGACAAATAAAACAACTGTATCTGTGCATTTCAAATGAAAAAAGACCTGAACCACTTGATCTCCATTAAGATATCCCACACAAAATAGATACACTCTGCCTATTTCCCCTTATTTCTAAGAAGTCCACCTTCATTTCTGAGGTCCCAAAGGTGCTTTTTCAAAACTGGTCTTTGTTTTTCCTTGAAGACATTTTACTTTTCATCCAAGAAGCTTCTGCAGAAATTTCATTACATGACCTTCCTCATTTGAAATTCTCAGTTCCATTCTGAACAAGCCAATGGCAGAGTTCTTTTTAAACTTCATAGCACTTATGGCAGTTGTCCAGTCCCTGGAGAGAACCAGATAAGGAAATGCTATGTTTTCTCAATTATTTTGAGCATCAAATTGGGGAAAGTTGGCTTAAACTTGTAAATCTGTTTAATTTTCATGTTATCAAAGAATAGTTTCCCACAGTGCTTTGTTTGTAGATTTAATTACTTGGGAAATTCTATCATTAGTCTTCATGTGCTAACTTTTATCTTTGGGAAAGCTTTTATTCAAAAGACTAAGCATTAGGAAAGTTTGACTGAAAAAGAAAATTAACTAATTTAGTCTAAGTATCTTTGGACAAAAGATTCTCATAGAGCAGATTGTTAAATCTTTTTACTTGAAAGATTACAGCATTGATTTACTTTATCATAGTACTAAAATAAATTGCTTACCTGTGAATAATCTCTTTGAAACATAGATGATGTTGAGTTTCATCCATGTTAAATTCTAAGACTGATATTCTTCTGATAATGTAAAATACTGCCAAAACTACAGTCTGTTTTCATTCCTGATTGCAGCTCATAAAGTAAAAAATTCAGACAGGGTCTCAACCAAATGGGGATTTAAAACTCTGGAGTAATTCACCAATGTGCCCCAGATAAGAGGAAACTCTTCTAATTTGTAAAGAGATTGGTCAATGTTGTTACCTTCTATATATAAACTAGATTTATGTCTGCATTTATTTATCTGATTTATATTTTGCCTTTATTTTGTACAACTCAGGGCAACATAAATCTATTTCTTTATCTCTGTATAATTATATCTTTGCAGATATGAGTTCTAAAAAGACATGGAAGAGGAAAAATAAAGCAAAGGACTGCTGCAGGCAGTAGGAGTAATATTAGCAGCTTTGAAAAGTTTGTAGATTACAAGTGGATCTATAAATTGCATTATTCATCCAAATCATTGAATTATAATCTCCTTTTGCGTGCCAAATTCAACTATTCAATGATTTGAAGGATTCAATGGCTCCTTTCAGCAGCCTGTCCTCTGATGATCAGATATCACATGCTTGGTCAATGTAGCTTATTAGCAGAACCTATTATTAAAGGGATGGCCTTGAAGAACAGGAGAATGAACTGCTGTCGTGGTGATGGTGAGATACTGTAAGCAGGACTGAGCTTGGGCCAAGAAAATAACTTGAGAAAGCATCCCAGGTAAACTTCTCCCTAATTCACATGAAGATAAAGGGAGAGAGAAGGAAGCGCATTCAGATTTGCAAAATAGTGTTACTACAGTTGTTATAATAAAATAGTTCTGACCTATATGGCATTGGTTTGGTCTGGACTACCTTGCTGAGCTGACACTTGCTTAGTGGGAGAACCTATACTTTGTAAGTTGAAAGTCATTTTAAAAAATAAGATCTTTTCTTTTTATTCTGGATCTGATTGAAAGGTCCCTCCAGCCAATGTTCTAGTCTCATAGTGGTCAGTGAATTGCCAAGAGAAACTCACATGCAGGACACAAATGCACAATACCATCGCTAAAGTTGGTCAAAGCTGATATTCCTATTAATAGAGGTAACACATAGCTGTCACAGATAGGCAATAGTAAAAATTCCATTCTCCAAGATTCCCTTTTAAAATCATTCTCCTCTCCCTTTTAAACGCTATTCAACTTAGTAGACATCAATGCATCTTGTGGGTATTGGTTTCACAAATAGTTATGCACTAGCTGAAAGAGCATCTCCATTTCTTTTGAAACCAATTGTATCATTTTTCTAGATTCCTTAGTCTGGTATTTCTGGCTTTTGTTTTGTTTTTGGGAAGCTCTAGTAGCAAATGATGAGAAATACTTTTGACAGAGACTCTGGGGAGACATTGATACAGAAGACAATACTGAACTAAGCAATTGAAAGTGTCTAAAACAGTTTCCTATGTTCTTTCTTCTTGAGTCCAGTTGCATTGTACAGACAACATAAAGACAAGAAGCTTAAAACAGGTAAAACCTAATTTCTTCAGAGAGATCTGTGTGCACCATCCCCTCCAGACACATGATAGTTGGCAGTAGTTCCAGAAGCTCTGCAGAGCACTTGAATAGGAAATGTGTATGAACTATATTTGTGAATAAGGACAAAACTCTTTCAATATAGCAATTTCAATACTAGTCTTATACCTTTTCCCAATCCAATGCCGTCTAATTTCTTGGCCTTCAATCCCTGTAATCTTCCAGCTACTAAAAGATGGAATTACGAAAGTTGATATCTCAACACATCTAGAGAGGGCTATCATATGGTATAAGAATTAGAAAAAATGTTTTTGGGTAATCAAAACATTTTTAGCCTACTATTCTTGATGAGTCTTCCATCCACAGTGGATTTGAAGGAAGGGAGGATTTGGCATGCACTCTAACATCTGAAGTATTGGAGCAGGAAATTTTCCAGTGATTGCCTTTTTTTTTTTTCCATCTGCAGCTCTCCCTTTAAAAGTCACACATAGTTTGGAAACTGACAGACTTTTTTCTTCTTCTTCCCCTAGGGTGTCTCCTCTGCAGAAGTCAGAAATAGTAGACATGGTAAAGAAACATGTGAATGCCATCACTCTGGCCATTGGGGATGGTGCCAACGATGTTGGAATGATCCAGACGGCTCATGTTGGAGTGGGGATCAGTGGCAATGAAGGCATGCAGGCAACCAACTCTTCTGATTATGCAATAGCACAGGTTAGATGCCTACAAAGAAACAGCTGCCGTATCCTGTTGAAAGGGTGTTGGCTGCATAGACAGCATAAATACTTCACTGCTGATCTAGAGGCCAAGCAAATGTCCTTTTTTCCCTCCTTTCCTTTGAGGATGCTGACTTAATGCAGGGAACTTGTAAATGTGTGCAATACCTTCCATTGTACTCGGTCAGGAGCCATTTCATCCTAAATGCTGAGGTTTCTTTTTTCCCCATCATTGTGTTTGTATCATATTTCCAGTAGTCTGGAAGATGACTCAGACATTGCAGCTGTCAAAATAATAGTTCCTCCTCCTCCTCCTCCTCCTCCTCCTCCTCCTTCTCCTCCTCCCTCTTACTTTTATTCTTGCAATAGATATTTGTTGCTCACCTGTCCCTATTCTACAATAGAGACTGCCACTCCTTTTTATTCCAATGATCTAAGGAAACGCTATGAAAGAAGTTTAATATTCTTTAGCTTCCTACTTCTGGTCAGGAGTCATCAGTGATAGGTTTCAGAGATGGGCAAGAATTACTGACTTTTTTCAGTTGCCCTGATTTTGAAATTCTTTGATGGCATATAAGATTTTCTGATGCAGTGCCACTTTTAATTATTATATAGAGCAGGGATGTCAAACTCAAGGCCTGGGAGCCAAATCTGGGCCACAATGTGATTAGATCTGGCCCACCAGGAAACAGTGAAAGACCGGCCCCCGGAGCCTCAGCCGAGGCCCAGGTCAGCTGGGCACTGATCTAAAGCTTGGTGACAGCCATCTGGGCCTGAACGCGGTCAACCTTAGATCTGCGGTGCTGCCCTGCAGTCAGCGAGGGGCCACCGCCATCCCATGCAGACAATGGATCCCCAACTCCCACCCTGGACACCACAGCCCCCCCCCAACATGAGCAACGTCGAGCTGACCACGACCACCCCAGCCATGCCCCCCTGTCCCCCAAGATCAACCCCAAGCCTGATGTGGCCCTCAATGAAATCGAGTTTGACCCCTGATATAGAGATACCTGAATGAGGATAATTATAATAAACATATGCTCAAACATAACCATCATATCCATCTTTCTGAGCTGTAAAGTTTAACTTTCATTATTCACTGTAAAGTTTATTATTTAATATTGATTAATTACATCATCCCTGGTAATGCCATCCTTGCCTTCCAAAGTGAAACATACAGGCTAATGTTTTAAACAATTAAGCAGTGGTGGTGGGCATTATCCAGTTCAGCCTCTATTAGTACTTACTATAGTTCTGATTTTAGGATTCCAAAAGGCACAGTATGATAAGGGAAACATAGTTATATGGGAGTCCTTATCAATCCCTTGGCATTTATTCAGAGGTTATCAGTGAAAGACCCCATCATCACCTTTTTTTAATCTCTGGGATTGAAGGAATGGCTGTTAGAAGTAAATCAAGATCAGTTTATATTGCTGCGGTGTGTGGCTTCCTAGATAATATTAAACTCCCACTCCTATAATTTCTTTCTGTTTGCAGTGCCGGCTAAAACTGATGGAATGCAAATTTTTTAAAAAAGCAAAACAAACAGCCATCCAGCCAGTCTCCAGACCCAACAACAGTGAGGTAGATAGGAATCCCTTTTTGGTATAACCTTTTTCCTGATTGATACATCATCACGAAGGGAAATTGGTTTGAAAACAAGAAACAAGATGCTTCAATATTAATTAAAACAGCCTTCCCAGGATTTCAGCCAGAGTCCAGTGTGAACTTTGGGAGCTACAATCCTGATTGCTTTAAGGGCACCAAACTGAATTAGAAAGATACTTAAACATTTCCAAGATATCTTTCAAAGGAGCACATTATTTGTTTCTTGAAGACCTATCCAATAGCCTGAAGGAAATGTATTCATTGCAGAAGGCAATGCTTGTTTTAGTACAAGAGTTAGCCTTCTGTCTCAAGAAAATCTAAATAAGTCTTAAGCTTGGAGTTCTTGAGAAGCTGAGATCCTTCAATATTGTTTCAGTTTAGGCTTCATGATTAATTTCTTCCTTTTTCCTTCTTCTCCAGGACAGATACAAGTTAATCAGGCATTTCTGACAACAGCCTGGAGCTCTTTTTCTGTCCTATTGTCTGGTCTATTGTTATGGGTGCAAAGGCCCTTTAAAGTTACTGCCAATGTACAGTTAGCCTTGGAGGTCCCATTGTCCTGTTCTTCTTTGAGAAGATACCAGGATTCTCATCTGATTTTGATGAGTCCTGACCTATTCCTCCAATAAGAGGACTAGAAATTCAAAATCTGAATGCTAATATATCTAGGAATATTTATTTCTTTTAAACAAATGATATCTCACAGACGAAGGTATGAACTATTTAAGAGTCCTTATTATTTTTAAGAAAGTTTAAAGTATACGGTTCAGAGACAACCCCTTCTGAACAAATATCTCATCTTCATTATAATGTAATCCAATGACTTATTTTTTTTCCAGACTCCCAAAACCAAATAGAGACATTTTTGAGCCAGTTCAAATCATGGATGTAGATTTTATTGTTTTTAAAAGGAGGAATTAATTATGTTCAAGGATTACCTTTATTATTGAACTGCTGATAGAAATTCTAAATGAGTGAGTATTCATCTAGTTTCCTGAAGAAGAGACTACACTATTTGCTTTGTCCTGCTTCTCACATCCTATATTTCACTGATGTAATAAGTGTTGGCAGTCTTTGGGATGCCTGAGGCAAACTCTGGCTGACCGCCACCTTGCGGTCTGACCAGATGTTGAATGATCCTGCAAGGTGACAAGCACCATTGTTTCTGATTCAGAATGAATCTCACTGGTCCTTTTCTAGACACACAACCACAAAAATCAGTATTTTTGTATGGAAATATGTGGGATGTATACCTATTTATACAGTATATAAAAATGGAACACTCTTTTAGTGGGATTATTTTTCTTCCTCTCAGAAAATGCATGCAGGCATTTCTTTAGAGTATATTCTTCTTTTTGGATCTTATTTTCTCTTAAGCTCTGCCAATACTTATTTTTTCTCCTACCTTTATTATTGTTTATAAATAACTCTAGGTGGCAAATGTACCTAGTACTCCTTTCTCCTGCTATTTTCTTCACAACAATAACTCTGTGAGGTAGGCTGGGCTGAGAGAGAGAGAAAGTGACTAGCCCAAAATCACCCAGCTGGTTTTTCATGCCAGCAGTGGGATTAGAACTCATGGCCTCTTGGTTGATGTTAATTTAGTTGGTGTGTTATAATCCTTGGAATTTTTAGGGAATGCTTTTTGTTCCAAAATTTCCTTCTGAATGAGGAACAGTGCTTTGAGAGCCCAGAGACACAGTATAGGAAATTAAAAGCTAGATTAGTATTGGGGAACCTGTATTCATATTCCTGCCCAGTATAAAGTCTGTTGAATTGCCTTAGCAAAATCATTATCATTAAATCTAATCCTCATTGCAGGAATATTGTGAAGGTGAAAAGGTAGGAAATAAAATGCTTCTATATGACCCAGGATTCCTTGGAAGTAAAGTAAGCCTTGGAATTATATATATATATATANTATATATATATATATGAAATGTTAATGAAATGGTCATTTTTATGTATTCTGATAGAAACTTTCTAAATTATTTTTTCTGAGTTATTGCCAATAAGGCAGAAGTGAATAAATAGAAGCCCATAGGGAGTATATAACATCACCCCAACCCCTGGGACCCAATTTGTGCCAATCACTAGCACCCTGGGACTGTGCTGCAGAAATTCAGCTGCAAATTGACTAATTGGGGGTAGAACTTTTCTTATTCTATTTTATTTTCTAAAACAGACAGGGGAGTGGGAAATTTCTAGGTCTCTAGAAGTAAACTTCTCTGTTTTGGCAGATTGTTACTGATTGTTAGGAATGTTAGTGGGCAAAAAGGCAACTTCCAAAGATGAACAGCGGTTTGAACCAGTGCCAGTCAGGATCAAACTCCAGACTGTGAGCAGAGTCAGCCTGCAATGTTGCATTCTAACCACTGTGCCCCCACGGCTCGTAACACAAGGAATATTTTCTGGTTCTTGAAACAATCAAATCTTCTTCATTTACCTAGCATATTTCCATAGCTACTGGGTCTACTTTTCAGATCAACAAATACCATTTCACAGGTTCAAACACAACAACCATGTCCAATTTGATTATGTATATTTGTTTGTTTCTGGAATGTTCTAATAGGAAAAGGTGCAGTTGGACTCTCAGAGAACTTAAATGCCTACACAAAATAAAAGTGGACTGAATAAGCAGGGACATTATCATTCTTTCAGTGATATTACCAGTGGGCTGAGAGAGCAAATTTCTGCTCCTGACTTAAAGAAAGTTGACCATCCTGGTAGTTAGAGATTGTTTCAAGAAGTCCATTACTATTTTGTTATAGTTCCCTACATTTTTCAATGCCAATTTAAGTCTTGGCTCTTAGCCTCTATCTCTCATTCTTGAACCTATGACTAGCATAGGAGAAGGACTTGAACTTGTGTCTGGCCAGATTCTGTGGCTCCTGTACTTCAGTTCTCAACATTCCTCATGATTTATTTTATTAATTAAATTTATACGCCACCCATCTCCAGTGACTCTGGGCAGCTTACAGAACATAAATCATCATCACATATTTAAGCTGAAATTGGTGGGAGCTGTAGTTCTTCAATTTATACAGAGCCCCAGATAATTCTGTTATTTCACTATTACCTAAGTAAGTGTGTTTATTATTGCTGAATCTGCCAGGAATTCCTTGAAGTTTACAGTCCCAAGACGATAATTAAAACATCCATAGTAGGGTTGGTTATCTGTCTATGTCTATCAATCAATCCAAATTTGTAGCCCGCCTTAGTCCTGTCAGACTAAGGGCTGTGAATAGCAGAAAAAAGAATAAACTCAACATAAGCAATTAAAACTAAAGCAGTCGGTTTCCTGTGATAGCCTAAATAGGCCCCACAATCAGTCTGAGCAAAAAATTGTTTTAACTTGCTTCTGAGATATAAGTAGGGTTGAGGAGTACATGACACCTTCTGAGGCTACTACAATACCAATTAAAACATATAGAATGGTACTATAATGGTTTACTAGATCAATTTAAAAATTATAATGTAAAAACAGTCTAACCAATATCCAGAATTCTACACATTTGCCTGTGATTTTGTCAATGTTTACTTGGGAATAAGTCCCATATAACACATATGCATTTAATATCTGACTGCTGTTTTCAACTGAAAGGGATGCTATCCAGTTCCTTTCCACTACCCATAGATTGTTGGATAATCATTTCAGCACATAAAACCCTCTAGAACTATGTCTTTTAAATATCTTTAATCACTGCCATGTGCCACTGCTCTGACTATCATTTTTTAAATAACTATATGTCTATCTGTCCATCTACTCATCCCTATCTATCTATCTATCTATCTAT
>AZIM01000346.1:478206-488964 GCA_000516915.1 Ophiophagus hannah | reverse complement strand
GATGACTGAGAATCTCCATAGACATTTGCACTTGCTTTAATTTTACTATCTGGATCCTGGTGGCCAGTATATTGCAGGAAGGAATACAGAGTCAATATACAGTCCAGTTTTCTTTTTTTTTTAAGCGCTCCAAAAGATATATATGTTACATTATCATATATCTTCACTATATGAGGTTTCACAAGAGTTTCTTTGGGCAAGAAATTCTTCTATTTTTAAACAGTGCATATCCTGTGTGATAATTTTATTTAAACTGACCACCAGGAAGCAGAATGCCACCGGTTTCATTGTATTTGGAACTCATCATATGTACATAGCTACAACTCTTCTCAGTAGTATTCTAACCCTTAGTACTTAAACTTTAGACCTCTGCATTTGATGACTATATACAATGCATTAGCTGTGTATTTGCGTGTATAAATGTATGCATGTGTGCCTTTGAGTCATTATTGATTCCTGGTAGCTGCTTGGAAAAGTCCCTGCAAGTTTTCTTCACAAGATTTTGGAAGTGGTTTGCTTATAGCCTCCTTCAGTGGTGGGATTCAGCCAGTTCGCACCACTTTGGGAGAACCGGTTGTTAACTTCTGAGCAGTTTGGTGAACTGATTGTTGGAAGAAATCGTTAGGGCAAAGAACTGGTTGTTAAATTATTTGAATCCCACCACTGGCCTCCTTCCTAGGGCTGAGAGAGAATAGTTGGTCCAGGGTTACTCATCTGGCTTTGTGCCTAAGACAGGACTAGAACTCACAATCTTCTGGTTTCTATGCTGGTGCCTTAACCACTACACCAAACTGGCTGTGTCCAGCATTAGCTTTATGAACTATTGTCTAATCTACTCATAACTCCAAAAGATTAGCAAAACCATTATATGAATTTTTGCTTTATCTTTAATTGAACCATAAATATTTATCCACGCCCCCCCCAATTATGCCTATATTTAACTATATTAAAATAATATGGTGACCTTCAGAATAAAAAAAAACATTTGTTCAACTCTACAATCAGATGATGCTGTCATTAAAATTATCACTCCACTGGCAGATTTTGAATTTCTGTTTTGGTAATCTGCTCTATCTCTTTTCTTGCCTCAAAATATAACTGGAGGAGCAACTAGACTGGATCCCAGGTTTAAATTACAAATACCCATAGTTTGAAAGATTGAACATTCTGAAACAATAAAGAAAGTTATTGCTAAAGAAAATCTTGGTAAAAATTAACCTCTGAAAATCATTGAACAAACCAAAATGGAAGAAAGAAAAACATTCAAAATATATGCTATTAAACATTCCTTTCAAAATTGTTATCAAAACTAAATATTGATATTAAAATTCAGAAAGGGAAAAAAATTAAGATTAAGGAAGAAAACTATGTGAATATTAGGGTTCCCTGGAGGGACATGTCTATAACCAAAACACTCTTTCTCCTCATTGAAGCTGCAAATGGGATGAAAAGGAAGAAGAGGCACTAATTAAAAAAAAAGAAATTCTGTGTAGCTGGAAGACTTGAGACCCACCAAACCAATAGATCATTTCTGAGTTGACTGATGTAAAATACTGTGCCACCCTCTCCCAGAAGAATGAAATATTTTAGGAAATATTAAGAAGGCAGAATATTATATTTCCCCTAAAAGATAAATAGAAATCTTAAGGGTGACAGAAACTCAGCTCCAGCTCCCCCAGCAGATATTTGGTGCCCATTAAGAAAGACTGGGCCATCCTATCTACAAAAGACAAAAGACCTTCAGCTTCAGGGTGATGGGATTAAGACATGACCCTCCAGATAGGATTATCTAGAAGCAGAGTTCACTGCATTGCAAATTCTCCTAAGGACATTGCATCAGCAAACTTCAAACAAACTTATCTCAGACAAACTTGACTTCACATGGCCCCATGGGAGTCTGACAACAGCGAATAGAATACATGTTCTTGCACAGGAACAGAAAGCTCAAGTTCAAAGCCAAGAGAAAGTATAAAAGCCACCTGCTCTCAACTCCATGTGCTCAGCTGTCCAGAACCACATGCTTGATGGTTCTGCTTCACCATTAAACCATCTTTCCAATCAGCCTCTATTTTTCCAGTGTCTTCCTCCCAGCTTGGAACTGAACCAGATGGATATTTCTTCCAACAATACCTATACCTGCCTTCAAATAGTTGGCAGCCTTTTCAGATTTATTAAATTTCCTCTCACCAGTTTCCAAGGCAAATATTCTTTATTGTTATCCTTTACTCTTTTATTTATTTCTGGATAATACAGAAATAAAATCTTTATCCCTTGTTGTTTGGCCATGAAATGAGCATGGTAGAATTGTCTGTGCTTCTGTACCACTCTGAACAGCAGATCTGGAAACTTGATAAGCTTCCTTCCTTTATATTCCTGCAAGATGGCAGGTGCACTAAGAAACAATTTATTTTCTCACTCCATCAGCTACAAATATAAAGCATGTGGACTGCACATGAAGACAACTGATAAGCTGAAAATCTAATTAAACTGCTTCTTCTGCCACTTTTGGTAATTGAGGAAAATTAAAATGCCTGCTAAGCTTAAAAAGCAACCTCCTTCTCCTCTTCTTCCTCCTCCTCATATTGTTCAGCCTGGCCACCCACTCACTCCTACAGTGTGGCTTCCTAAAAGGCTGCAGTGGACTTGGTCAATGAGACTTCCAATCTTCCTACTCAGGGAGGAAATGAGGGCTAAAGAGAGAATTATATCTACCCTAGAAATGCTACCTGATGTCATTCTTTAGGAAGGAAGCACAATTGGGAGATTCTTGTCATTTTAAATTCATTCATAGCTCTTTTTCCAGATCCTGGGGTTTTGTTGAAAACATCGAGAGGAAATATGGTGAGATAAAAAGGCAGTTCAAAGTGCACCAGGCTAAGATTGAAGCCAATAAGAAATGTATTGCTGTTTTAACTGCTCAAGATGCAACAGTTACGAAAGAGCTGGTGTCCTACAGCGGAGGCTTGGACCATATCCAAGTTCAAGAAAGCAGGAGGGGAAATAATTTGCTTGGACTCTTTTATCAACAGCGTAAAGAGACTTTAACAGAAGCTATTAAAATGTTTCTTGGACCTGTTTCAGATAGATTGTGCTGCATCTCTACAGGCAGCCCAAGCATGCTATCTAGGCACAGACCTTTACAATTTATTAATCCTGTGTCACTGAATTTCTCCAGGGAGCTGATTGAGATAAAATATTACCATCAGCCTCTATTGCCCCTCATGTGAACAAAATGTTTATACAATTATTTCTGGAGGCAGATTGATGAGAACAAAGAATGTTCCAATTTAATGGATTGGTGCCTCGGAAACAGCCCAGTCTGTCTTCAATTCGAACTGAGAAATCCAGTCATTGTCATTTAAGTAAAAGGTAAAGGCAAAATGGTACCCATTCTCCTTGGTTGCCAAAAGAGTAATCACTTGAAATATTTATAGGGTCTTATCTTTGCTACTGAGTGCTTAGTAATCCCTTGAGCATTAGAATCATATCATTCCAAATTATTCTGAGTCTTTAGTGGAGAACTGATACTTTAAATCTTCTAGTTTTTTTGGCACCCTGGTGCTCTCAACTCATCTGATCTCATCTTTCCGTGGGTCCCAGAATTTGGAAGTTCAGAATCCTTTTTATTTCTAAAAATAGAAATATGTGCCTACATGGAGAAGATCCACTGCTTTTTTAATTTACATTACAATACAGATAGTGTTTTGACTCTTGGATGCAATGGCAATTTAATTTATGTACATATTTTTCTACTGCACTACTTTCCATCTTTGTGCTGCAATGTGCTTGACAAACATTTTGTAAAAGTGAAGAGCTGTGGTGGGACAGTGGTTAGAATGCAGTATTGCAGGCTAACTCACTGCTCGCAGCCAGGAGTTCAAATCTCTCTGGCTCAAGGTTGATTTAGCCTTCCATCCTTCCCATTTTGGTAAAACGAGGACCCAGATTGTTGGCAGCAATATGCTGACTCTGTAAAACCACTTAGTGAGTGATGTAAAGCACTGTGAAGTGGAATATAAATCTAAGTGCTATTGCTATTGTTATTCTGGGTTTCTTTCTTTTTGTTCTGATCCTTCTTAAAATATGCTGGTGATGAAAGTGTTCTTATTATCAGGGATATGTTTGTGCCCAACAGTTGAAGAATACTTGCAATGGGTTAAGTAATAATAACTTTGATAATCCCTTACTGTAACCGTGAGTAACAAATGAATTTATTGCACAAGCCAGGAGATGGTGAGAGGGAAAAATAATATCTGAAGAAGAAACAGGCCAAAAATCTTTCTGATTACATGGAAAATATGAACACTCTTTCTCCTACCCTTGGAATCACATGTAATACTTGATATATTTTTTTCATGATATATTTTCCAGCAAACAAGAAAAAAATAAATAATTCTCCCAGTTTAACTTTAGTTTCCATATTTCTTGTAATACTCTAGTGAACAATGCAATAGTCAAGCTTAGGGCAAATTGAAAGGCTACTTATATGAGACAACACACCAAGGGCACAATTTCCCCTTGTTTAAAAAGGAAACTTGGGGGGAAATATTATTATAGCCTTGCAAGCATAAGGAAAGTCTGATACTAGTTACAAAGTAGAGAAAGTACATTTCTGAAATACTGGTTTAAGTCTCATAAAACTAAAGAGGTAACATCATAATCATCATCCGAACAATCAGTTTACTACATGCTTGTAGGATGGGTGTGGTTGTTCAATTTTTCTTCTAAATTGCACCTCCATATAGATGGAGGAAAGAAAGACTTAAAGCATTCTGCTATATTGAGAAATCTCCTGATATGACTTATCTAAACCAGGCATGTCCAACCTTGGCAACTTTAAGATTTGTGGACTCCCAGAATTCCCTAGCCAGCCATGCTAGTTGAGGAGTTCTGGGGATTAAAGTCCACAAATTTTAAAGTTGCCAAGATTGGACATTCCTGATCTAAACCATTAGCTAGTCAGTTACTGGATGTATTTATTTATTTATTTATTTAGCATATGGCATACCATACACGGACAATATCTGTGTATGCGTGTGTGTGTGTGTGTGTGCGTGCACACGCGTGCACACACACACACACACATGCACTAGTATTTTTTAAGTATTCAGTGAAACTTACCTGAGCATGGGTCTCCTGGGTCTTAATCACAATATTATTCTCTGAAGCAAAGACTATCTATTTCTTCTTTTTACCAAAACAAACAATTGCAGGTTAAGCAAGTGAAAACAGTCTCAAAAGAATACAAAGTTGTCAGCTACCAAAGCCAAGACCTAAAATGTTTTTACATAAATCTGATACAAAATAATTGCTTGCAAGGTCTTTCTGAAGTATCAAATCAAGAGGTCTGTTTGGGGAAGCTAAATGACTTTTGCATACATTCCCTTTCATACTTTGCTCTCTAATTATTTTCTTAAGAATTCATTTTTCATCTTTGATGGATAGTAAGGGACAGATAACCTGAGATAATACTGTTTCCTTTCTCAAATCGTAAAATGTGCTTGGGTCAAACATTTTTATCAGTGTATACATTCTTATGACAGATTAATGTAGATAATTTAGACTCCCAACTTTTGTAATCTTTGTGCTTTGTTTCTTATCATTATTTTTTACAACTTTCTGTCACTTTTTAGAGCTTTGCTATCTAAGAAACACAAAAATGAATTAATGACTTTTGCCACAAATTCTTCACAGCTCAAAGTTCACTAGCATGGTATCACCATATGTAAGGCAAAGGAATATAAGATTTTTTAAAACTCAAAATTGTTGTCAGTTCTTGTCTTTCTGCCACTCATATCTACCAATGTACCAGGATCAAAAAGAGATACTGTATACATTTAATAATGTGCCAATGCATCATGCATTCTGTGGGTATGGTATGGGTGTGTAAAGAAGCATTTTATTTTTCAAACCCTAAAAGTGTTGGATTGTGGGAGCAGCTTTCTTTAATCCCATGCAAAATGTTATATATTGTATGCAATGCAGTTGTATACGGTACAATTCAATGTAAATTTTCTATCTATATGTAATGCAATTCTATATGCAGTGCAATATATACAACAGCAATTTGTCTATTTGGAGAAATGGAAAGTGCTGGTGTTTTCCTTGTCTGGATTTGATAGCCTTGTTGAAAGTTGTGTTAAAAAGATTCAAATCCCTATTCTTCTCCTGGACTTCTTTTTTAGCCTTGCCTATTTTTCTAGGGCAGGAGGAAATAATTAAAAAAAAAATCACTGCCATCTTTAAGTTCAGGATGTTAGCTATGCAGTGGTGACAGAAGCTTAAGAATATAGCACACAATGTTCATAATTTATTGTTTGTCATGCAACAGTCCAGTGTCACTGCTATTAAGATTAGTAATATTAAGATAAGTGACAAAATTGCAATGTTGTATGCTTTTGTTCAGAATGCCAGTCATACACAGACCATTCTAGCCATCTATTGTCCTCCCAGCCTAATTTTAATAACAATAATGTAAAAACATCCAGGGGCTATTGGTCACGCTGAGCTTTCAGCCTTTCCATCTTTTTATCATGAGGAAATTGTCTGGGTTATTTTTCTTACAGATTTCTCTATTTCTGCATTCCATAGGATTTCTTAGAGCTTGTTATCTCTTTTTCTTAAACATAAATGGAGCCATTCTGACTACATTTGGATCCACATTTCAAAAATAATTGTATTTTACTACAAAGGGATGTGGATAATGAATTTCTAGAGTGCCTAAAAATCTAAGTAGTTTATTTAGAAATCTGTCATGGATTTCTTTTACATAGAAAAGCCATGATCTTCCAAAACGGATTTAGCTAGCCCATTTTCTTCACTAGAAAAATTAATAAAAGTCAGTGCATAAAAATCAGCTTATTTGTAGAACAGCTTTATTAAAAGCGGTATAGTAGATGGGCAGTTACATAAGTCCTATAAATACACCTAACAGAAATAATATAATTAAAGTAAATGAGATATGGTTAAGTAAAATGAAATTAGGCAATTGCCAAGAAAATAAAGCATTTTATGGCTATTTACACCCCATAAAGCTTTTTGGGAATAAATTTATGTAAATTGCAGTATGTCCAAAATCTGTGAAATAACTGATGGTTTTTCAGGGCATTTTAAAAAAGAAATCTCTTTATAATTTGATGAATTTGTAAATCTGTAAACCTCCTGGTGTTACTGAGAGTCAAGCAGCTTATATATTTATTATTATTAATTAGCAGTAAAATATTAATGGATTTATTCAGGTGTTATTTTGTACATGGAGATGATTCTCAGGAGATGACTTGCAGTTATGTAGCTTATTGTTCTGTTCTTTGAGTTACCCATTGGTATCTAACTCCAAATTAATGGATTTTGCCATGTGGATAGTGTTCTTATATCATTTTACCACTAGATCACACGTACCACTAGATACATTTTACCACTAGATCACACCACTAGATCACATTGAAAATGAAAGGTGAGGTTTCCTACAATTTCTGAATTCTTGGTGGAAAAAGGATATGACTAACTTGGTAGGGAGGATAGAATATTCATAGTTTATATTCTGTTGCTAGCAAATGGATGCTGCAGCATTTGGAAGTTATTTGCTATCAGATTGCTCTTGCCTTTATCCATGTTGATTTATGCACCAGCAACTGCCTGACCTATAGCTTATCCATGCTACAGTAAAGATCATGTGCATCAGCTGCAGTTCAACAGATAGCCAAGATAAAACTGCCTTACAACTGTGTATTTATAAAGGAAAGCAAGTGATTTATATTATTAATGAGGCTCGTTTAGTAAGAATGCTATAGGTTGTGTTCTTGTCATACCTTGAAGAGTGCAGTCAATTATAGGACTTCTTTTTCTTTTCTTAAAGCTCGTGAAAAATGTATTTTGGATACATTTTTGAACAGGTGCTTCCTCTATGTAGTGAATAGCTTAAATGAGAAACTTGCTTTTTGTTCAGAATTCTCAGCTGAAATCACAGGGCTGAGTGACATAGGCATTTATGTATCTACTCATCTGTGCGGCTGTTGACAAGCAATTCCCACAGTTGGCCTGGAGTAGAGATGGAACAGATGTTGGGGATTATGATGAAGGCTTCAGAAAGGCTTTGGACCTATGTCCTTGTGGAAGTCATTAATTGTAAAGGTACAAAGTAGGGTACCTAGAGTTTTAGAGAACAGGTTGCACTGCAACCTCTATTAAATACTCCCACCCAGTCTTTTTCCTAGTAATGTTAATTAGAAAGGAAACATAAATAGTAAACCTATTAGATTTCTTCCTCCTCTTTTCCCCCAAACCAAGGCCTACAAGTATTGGTTTGTGAGAGTCACAATTGTTTCTTACATCCTGAAATGTACCACCTTAGTGAAAGTTTGAGAGGTGTTCAAGGATAGAATTCTTATTGATGTAGGGACAAACCCAGGCAACTGAATTAGATTGCTTTTAAGTCCAATATACAATGGAATGTAATATTTCTGGATGAGATTGCAGCAATTTGAAGAATGTTTTAGTCAAAATAATCAAGATGTCAGGGAGCATGGTGACTGACTTCTCTGCTGCACAAGAAAAAACTATTCTTTAAAATGTACTTGGAACTTAAGATAATTATGCATTAGGAGAATAGTATAGAAAGAGAATCATACATGTATTTTAGTAGAGCAAATAGAGCTGAATTAAGTTCTACTGTACATTGTTTCTATGTAAAAATATTTTCAGCTATCATGAATGGTGGGTAACTAAAATATTATATATTTATGATATTTTGCCAGACAAAACATGACTTTTGTTGATTATATATGTTCTGTTCTCTTTTGTGCTGATATCATTGGCTCTTGGGAACAACTAGTTCCTGATCAGAGTTGTTCCAGGAATCTGGTACTATAATATTTCCTACACAGTAACTCTGACTATGTCCGGAACATAATAATAAAAAAGTTTTGAGAACTAATATGTATGGATAAGAAATATTTTTCTCAGAAATTAAATATTGAACATTTCAAACTTTGAGATCCATGTAGATCCTGCTTGTATGTCAGTTCTCATTTTCTTTCTAGCATAGTTTTAGACAAACAGTCCTATGAAGCCATTTGCCTTCAATAATCTTATAAATTTATCTTTGCTTAAAATCTGATAGTATCTTATGTATTTTTATTTTCAATGTTTTTTTCTTTTCAAGGTATGTGATCCTCTTTCCAGTCTCTTGTTGTGACATTTCCCATTGTAAAATATATGTGTTCAATTTTATAAGTAGAAGCAGTAAAGCATAAGATAGATTGGGGAGCCCATTTTTTAAAAATGACACATAAGCATGCACCTACGTTTCTGCTATTTCTCCCCCCTTCTGATTAAATTTTTTATTAAGTTATAAGGTATTATAACTTTATTTTATGGCTCAAAAGGATTTTTAGAACTTGTGATAGTAATTAGAGCAAAAATGAACAAGGATTAAAAGGGACAGAATATGTGAAAAGGAGATGTGACTCAGTAATGGAGACTTGCTCTCTATGCCAGAGATTTCAGTTTCAATCTACTTGGTTTTCCAGTTAGGGCTGGAACAAACCTCCACTGAAATCCTATCAGCAGAAAAAAGTTTAATGATTTATGGAGGCAAGTAGATTCCATCATGCTAATGTGTGGCATCCCATTAAAAACATATGTGTAGTAATGTGTAATTCTAAGTCAACAATTTGCATTCATATTCTTCTGTAAACAAGAAATACTGTGGGGAAATTGGTATCTCAGAAACCGACTGGCACTTGATCCCTGTTTCTCTGTCTTACAAATAGAAGTACAGGACTATACCCTCTATTTTCTGAGCAGAAAATAGGATATGGTTCACTTGCTACAAATAAGCAATAATTGGATCACACGGATGAGAGCTGGTGGCATTCTAGTGAATTGGTAAAAGCCTGGATTTGTGTTTTCAAGAAGTAGCTACGGTTCAGTAATGAACCCTCTCTTAACTGATAAAATGTTCCCAGTTCAATCCGAGCTATCTTCAGAACTCTTTAGATCTCAGCTTCTATGTCTCAACGTGCCGGCAGATACAGTCGGGTATTTTCCAGTATTGGGCCAGTATTGGGCTCAACCTTGGCAAATTTAAGATTTGTGGACTTCAATTCCCAGAATTCCCCAGCCAACAGAGTTAAAGAGGCCGTATATTTTAAAGTTGTTCAAGTCAAGAAACATTGGCTTGGATCTCTTAATTCCACCATTCCTGCCTGTGGCTAATAGAAACTGGAGGCAAAGTTTCCCATCTTTGTTGGAAGGAGGCTCACAGTATTCCAAAATGTATAGGAAAAGGTTATCTATGTCAGGTGTAAAGAAAAGAACATAATTACAACTACCACACAAATCTCTGAAAAGCAGTCCATTACAGAGGCAAGGTGTAAAGGTTGCTCTTGTGATATGGAAAGTATCTCTGCTTATATATGTCTATGTGTTCTCACCAAACATGCCAATAGCAATAGCACTTAGACTTCTATATTGTTTCATAGTGCTTTGTAAGCCCGCTCTGAGTGATTTACAGAGTCAGTATATTGCCCCCAACAATCTGGACCCTCATTTTACTGACCTTGGAAGGATGGAAGGCTGAATTAGCCTGCAATACTGCATACTAACCACTGTGCTAACACAGGTCTTAAATTGGGGGAGGAGTTTTACAGTATGATTAATATATATATAAATACACACACACACACACACACACACACACACACACACCAGAGGTGATATTCAGCAGGTTTTGACCAGTTCTGGAGAACTGATAGCGGA
>AZIM01000346.1:448330-463120 GCA_000516915.1 Ophiophagus hannah | reverse complement strand
GATACCATGATCGATGGTATCGAAAGCTGCTGAGAGATCTAATAGGACCAGGACAGAGGAATAACCTCTATCCCGAGCCCTCCAGAGATCATCCACCAGCGCGACCAGTGCCGTCTCCGTGCTGTATCCGGGCCTGAAACCCGATTGATACGTTGTGCTATTAGTAATGCCCTTACTATTATTACATTAGTAATAACATATTGGCCCTGAAAATATCTCAGATGCTTCCTGTACACTGCATACTTCAAAGCAAAGTTGAAAAACCATATACTAAATGCAGAGTCCTCTTTTGTCATCTAATCTTGGTTTTCTTTCCAACTTTTGTGTTGACCAGATGGCCACTTCTGCAGCTGCTAAACTGCCCTATGAGAGCCTTCTGGGAACATTTGCAAAAAAAAATGGTTCCTCTGCTTCTACAGATCTTGGTTAAGTAAGGAGCCCGTTTTATGAGTGATGATAGGCTGTGTTCATGTGATACAGTTGCCCAGAGTTCATTAAGCATAGGTCTTTTCAAAGTAGCTGCCAACAATCTCAGGGTTTGAACAATCATATTAAGGGCTGTATTATAACATCAGCAACTGCCTCAGAGGCAGTAATGGGCGAGAGGGTATGAAAACAAAGGAGAAATGGCTGTGTCTCGTTTTTCATTAACATTTGGCAAAAGGAGCTAATGACTGTTGGAAGTGGAGAAGCTTAACCTGTTCCCTCCCCTTCACAAGTGAGTTTGTATCTCAATAATTTGAATTATGTTTGAATGGAGAGGCTATGTATATATGTACCTATGCAAACTGTGTACCCTTTTCTGGACTTTGGGTTCTTAAGGATAAAATAATTACCTGTGATCTGTTGCAGATGTTTCAATGAAGCTAAGTAGATCTGAATTTGATAAATGTTGCATAGAAGAACATAGAGAGTATTCCATGTACTTAAACTCCAAGATGAAGGAAAAGTGGAATGTTTCAAACTGCAACTTGTAAAAAATGAATGGGAGGAAAGGCACCACAGTTGCCCTACGTTTCAGTTACTTTCTCTGGCTAAAACAACATTTAACTTACAACCAAAAGATGCAGCTACTCTAGCTGCCACTTTGATTTTAATCAGGCATAACAAACCAGATCTTCCCTCATTCATGATTCAAAGCCTGAGATCCTTTTAGTCTCTAGACTGAATCTGACTGACAAGAAACAAAGTTGTGTCTGGTTTCCCCCCTCCCCATTTCTCATTACATCTAATTTGATACAAAGACATGTATGACCAGCCTTGGAAGATATACTACTGATCTCTTTATTTTGACAGGATATGGGAATATCAATATCTATCTATCAGTACCTATCTACCTCCCACATAAGTGCTAACATACTTTGTGGCTTCTTAGTGATACAAACATCCTCAGTACAATAGTCTTAGTTCAAGGAGGACAGGAAACCCGGACTCTAACCATTAAATTAAAATTTACAGCCACATAAGAACACTTTTGTCACAACTGAGTTATATGCTCAGAAGCAAGTTGGTTTAGAGCAGTATTTCTCAATCTAAGGGACTTAGAAATAGCTCCATCTCATTACTATTAAGCCAGGGTCCTAGATCTAATCCAGAGTTAGATTTTCTTTTGTTTACTTTAAAGAGCTGGCAACTTCACAAAAGAAAACTTGCAAAGTAATTTCTTGTATTTAAATGAAAACACTCCTTAAACAGCAGGTACTAATAACAGTTTGTGAGGTAATTAAACAAACCAAAAAAACCCATGAATTTTCCCTAGAGGCAACTATTTTTAAAAGTATTTTTTTCATATACAATTGTGAGAATATGAAGTGCCATCTCTATATTTCTTTCCTAAATTTTTATTGGATTTTACTTCCTGCCACAATAAGCTATTAAGTATGAATAAAAATAAAATCCTGTCTCCCTGTGCCAGCTAAGGTTGTAATCCTGTACGTGTATATAACTCGTAGTGAAAATAGAAACACCCTTTTTAGTAGACAGACAGATAGGATTTATCAATTACTTGATATTCAAAAGGATGTTATTACATGCATATACATGTATCTATGTACATAAATATTTGTGTCCATAATGAGCATATGTGTGCAGATGACCAACTGGTTTTGTGCCATCATTTTTTACTCCTAATGATCACATAGATATTCTCCATTGATGAATAGATAGAAGTAATAAAGATATAATACAATTGTTAAAAGAACAGAAGGTCAATGCAAGGCTCATACCTTATATATCCCATGCATTTTGAAATGAGCATATACTCATTTCAATGAACCATCTCTGTATTTAGTAGAGAATATCAATTATTTCATGGCATAGCAGTCTTTAAAAACAAATGTTTTACAAAGGAAACTTTTCCTGCTTATCCCAACGTTTTCCTTTTCTTTTTGGCTTAATATTGAATATCGCTATCTTTTTCTGAGTTAAGGTCCCCAGGCTGCTGCTGGCCCATTTCTTTCTTCCAGCTTCTGAAATTCAAAACACATTTACTTGAAAGCAACTCCTGCTAAAAAGAATAAGAAAGAAGCAATTAGCCACATAAGAAATCAGCAGTGATCCTGCTCATTTGGATAAGGTTTGCCTAAGAGAAGTCTTCTGTACTTTAAAAGTGACCCCAGTTTTTAAATGTTATCTACAAATGTCCAGCTAGCATTGCTCTGCAAAGTGGTGGTTCTTATTTTTGTTGTAGAAAACTGATGGAGAAGAATCCGCAGGGATGTTTTTAAGACCTGAATGGATGGATGTCTGCAGTTTCTATAATATTATGTAACCTGTCTGTCCATCCATCCTTCTGCATCTATCCACCTTAAGACTTTATGCCCCATTTTTATCATCTGCCAATTAGTGAACCCTAGAGGATATTCTGGGTCAAGATACAGCAAGTGCCTTTGAATCCTCATTAACACTAATTAGCACTTGGTAGGTTAATTGGTGGTGAATCTCATCTTTTTTTAATTACTCCAACAAATAGACAGTGGGACCCTGTGGTCAGGATTGAATTATTCTGTTTGTTTTGATGCTCTTCCTCTGAATGTGTCAAGACAGATGTTGCTTGCCCTGACTTAGAGATCCTTGGCTTTGGGAGAAGGAAAGGAATGGGTCTATAAGACAAAAAAAAATCTTTTTACCAGCTGTCAATTGTCAACTTGGGTGATGCTCTGGAATTATTATTCCCACACCACTCTCTTTCCTTGATGAGAGCAGAAAGATTCATCACCTGGGCATAGAAAGTCAATATTAAAAGTGAAATTTCCCAATGTTTCTCCATTATATTTCATAAGCTATAGAAACAAAGATAACGATTTCCTTGAGCCAGATTGATTTCTTAGTGGATATCAGAACATGTCCATGTAGTTTTCTGACAGCAATACAGAAGTGGTACGTTATGGCATTCTCCCAAGATTTTTTTTTTAACAATGAAAAAAAAATCTGATAAGGGCTAAATGCTGCCCAGTATCTACACAGAACATTACAATTTTCAAAAATATTTTATAGACAAGGAAGATGTTTTCCAGATTGTTTTAAACCCCTTTGACCCTTCTGGTGGTGGTGGTATTGTTTTTAATCCCTGCATCTCTGTAATTCTGCTCTCTTGTTTATGTAAAAACTAGTTTGGGGTTGAGGTTGGTCACCTGAAAAAATAGCAACATGTACTAGAAGTTATCTTGAGGACTTTTGATAGATCAAGGGACTCTTTTGTGTCATTTTATTGAGACTTGACTGGATAGTGTGTATCCATTCAGTAAGGCTTTATGAATCATTGTCCACAAGCTGTCCATTATTCATCATTTTCCATGATGCCCAAGAGGAAGACACTTGTATGCCTGCAGAGGAATATACAGTTGCATAATTTGGTGACTGATTTAGTGGCAAGAAGGAGACTTTAAATGCTGCTTTATACTTGGTTCCTGCAAAACATATTTATTCTTGTATACTTTATGCAGGTTTCTGGGCTTATGTTTAATTTGTGAGAAAACTGCAGATACAGTTTACATATTATGGGCTTATTATTGAATTAGTTAATTTTTCTACTGGAAAAAAATGCTATTGATTTAGACAGGGCCATTTTCCTGATATGAATTGTTTAGAGTATTTCTCTATTATGTTTATTATTAGTCTAATAGAGAGAGAAAATTATATATTTGAACCAGAAAGGAAAAGAAGAACAGAGTTATCCTGCATTTGACCAAAGTTGAATTAATCCAACATCCTGTTTCCCATAGAACTTATAAAACAGACAGACAACAAAAACTACTTATGTCACTCAATGAATGTGTCAATGACCTTTTAAAAGCATCTAGAATGGTACCTTAACTTCCACAAAACAGTTAAATTGAGGGTCAATACGGTTTTTTTCATCTACATTGACACTACCACTGTCAAACTTCACTGGGTGATCACAGGTGTTAATACAATGAGATACTGAAGAAACCTTTCCCCACATGGGACATAATATGTATTAAAGGAAACCTTTTTCTCATGGGAACCCTAATCTTTTGGGTACTATTTTTTCCCCTATGGACGTATTTTCACATAGACCTGTGGAGTATATCTTCCTTGTTTCATTTTCCAAAATGTTTCTGAGTTCAGCAGAATCCTTGGCAAGTTTTCTTTCCAGTTCAGAATTGCTGCTTTTGTTAAGAAGCATAAAAATTTAGTTTTTCTTTGATCAGTGTGGCTTCAACTTGCATGTACAGTAGAGTATAAATGCCAGATCCATAAGCATACTACGCTATTCCTATCCAATGAGTTAGCATTTGTGTTTCAGCTGACTGAATGTGCTCATGCCTGAAATGAAAAACAAAAAAGGCACTTCTTGTAATCATTGTCATCATTATATACAAGATGGGTAGTTCTGAACAGGACCAAATACAAGCATAACAGACATATTATCATGTTTTATATTACTTTGTGTTGCCCTTTCCTTTTGTGGTAGCCTTAACACCATACCAGATGGCCAAAAGTGCAATGCGATCTTCTGGAACCTTACTGTTAATTTGAAATACTAAATCTGTATGCCCATATATTGAGAGGACATTAAAGTTCATTAAGTTTTTGTTTATTCTAAAAATGTATTAGAAGAATGGAGAGAAAAAATTCTGCTCTGTCACAATGTATTCCATTTCTTAAAGGGAGTACTTCATAATCTACCTCTGGAGTTTGACTTGACTTGACGACCTTTTGTCTTGCAGCGTGAATGAACGTGACCATTTGTTAAAAAGGCTGGGCAGAAAGACCCCGCCATGCCTCTTCCGTGCTCATTCTGTCCAGCAAGGAGTGCCACGTAAGTATTATACCATGTGTAGAGGGTCTCAGTTCTGAAAATACCACAGAGGTAAAACTCTGCCTTGAGCTTGCATGTAAAACCTCTGTAGAAATAAATGAAAAGTACACACAAGCAATAAATGGCACTTTATGTACAAATCAATGTTTTATGCAACTTTGCAAAACAAAGATTAGGTTCCAAGGGGAACTTGACCAAAAAATAACATACAATTTGAATTGGAATTAGTGTCTGTGTTTTCAAAATTTTAAGTACACTTCAGCGTTTGCAAAATCTTTTTGTTTTCCATGTCCCATTTTCTCCAAAATCTCTTTATTAGGAGAAACATATTCCAGTGAAACTATTTCTTTAAACTATGGTTGTATTTGTAAGCTCTTGCTAGTGAAGGTTTTTAAATGAAGCCTTTGTATGGCAGAATTACACAATTTTTTTTTACAATTTTCAGATATGGATTGTAATTATTTTTCAAACTGGCAATTTCATTGCATTATGGTTCAGCTACTGACTGCTTCAGTGAAATAAACTTCACATAATTTCCTTAGCATTAATATACATCTTGATTTTTTTTCCAGATATAGCTGCCCCCATTATGTTACTTAGATTGGCTGGGGATCCATAGCTATTTGAAAAACTCAGAAAACAATAGCACAGTTATTTCTCCTTGAGATTTAAGTCCCTATTTGCCCTTAGGGAAGAGTTAGTGTTAAATGCATGGACTTTTTAAAGTTTTTTAAATAGTGTTGCAGAGCTAATTGTATGAATTCTGATGAATTTAATTTCCATTCTTCCATCATTTATTGCCTTGTTCTCCTTCAAGAATCACAAGACAATAATCTTCTCCTATGGTATTCTTGTAAAGGTTACATATATTGAGAAAACATAACTGGCTAGTGATGGATTGAAAGAGGGCAACTGCAGTATTGCTTTGACCATTTTAAAACAATGGGTCTTCAAGATGTTGCTTTTATCTAATCCCCAAATCATCTCAGAAGCAGCTTAAAGGTTATTTTAGCAGACTTGGTTTTGATGCTGGTTCTCCTTTTTCCTCCAATATAATGTTTTGCTGTTTCATTAGTTATTTACTTTATTTTTATTTTATTTGGACTTGTACGCTGCCCCCCCTCCTGAGGGACTCGGGGCGGCTCACAACTAAAACCCATACAATACATAATAATAATTTTTAAAATAATTAAATTTACAAGCCCAACCACTAAAACCAAATTAAAAAAAACCCAGTTAAAACATCCCAAAAGGTCAATCCAGCCCGGCCTGCTCAAATAGCCATGTTTTTAGGTCACAGCGGAAGGAGCGAAGGTCAGGAGCCAAACGAAGCTCCAAGGGAAGTTGGTTCCACAAGGCGAGTGCTGCTACGGAGTAGGCCCTCTCCCGGGGCTCCGCCAGCTGACATTGTCTGGCAGACGGCACCCCAAGGAGGCCCTGCCTGTGCGCACGCACAGGGCGATTGGTATTAGATGCCGGTAGGAGACGTTCCCGCAAGTACCCAGGTCCCAAGCCATGTAGGGCTTTGAATGTCAATATTAGAACCTTGAATTATTGAATTATCAATAATGGTACAATCTGCCATCTCCTATCGGATATTGCTGGTTGTGACCAGGCATTCTTCCAGTCACTGGATACATCCATTCAACAGAAAAGAGTACATACCTAGCTTTGGAAGAAACATCTGCCCACTTCAGAAAGCACCAGCCAGGCATGGCATAGGCCCATGATGGTGAACCTATGTCACACGTGCCAGAAGTGGTACGCAGAGCCATCTCTCCAGGCACGCAAGCCATTGCCTATTGCTCTTCTGGGTTCCGGTGCACCAGCCAGGAGAAGTGTCCGCCCTCGTGGGCTTTGGTCTTCTCGTCGACGGACCTGCGGATGTGCGTGCCAGGCGGCTGCTCTTCTGGTTTCTGGCACGTGCCTGCATACTGGCCACCTGATCTTCCAGTTTCTGGTGCGCATGCATGTGCGAAGACCACCTGACAAACCAGAAGAGCAGCCTCCCAGCACACGCATGCGCACCGGGAGGCTGCTCTTCCAGTTTCCGGCACACGTGCGCGCTCCCGTTTCAGCACTCAATGCCAAAAAGGTTTACCAACACTGGCATTGGCTCTTACATACTCCAGCTAATGTTGTCTTCTATTGAACAAATACTAAATCAGCATTTAAATAGCTATAGCTATAGCACTTAGACTTATATACTGCTTCATAGTGCTTTACAGCACTCTAAATGGTTTACAGAGTCAACATGTTGCCCCCAACAATCTGGATCCTCATTTTACCAACCTTGGAAGAATGGANNGCTGAGTCAACCTTGAGCCGGTGAGGATCAAATTCCTGGCTATGAACTGAATTAGCCTGCAGTACTGCATTCTAACCAATGCACTACCATGTCTCATTAGCACAGGTCCAGTGCTTTTTGAAAAAATTTTACTTGTGTTTTTTTTTAAAGTTTAACATTCAGGCAGGGTATGATGTTATAATTGTTGGGTGGTATTTTTGTAAACAACCATGACTCTGACTGAATTTAGGGGCACAAAGAATCAGTCAATTGATTTGAACAGGGAAAAGATGGGAGGTTTGGAGAAGGAATTTTTCCCTCTCTGAAGGCCCAGTTGATTTGCCCAATTAACAACGTTTCCACACACACCAAATATAATTCTACTCTCTTAACTTCTCAGAGATTTAGCGTGCTTCAGGCAGGCAGAATCATGAACACCTTTATATAATTTATTTCCTACTTTTTGCTTTGGTTGATAAAATAGAAAAATTTAAATAGAAATCTTCAAATTCTCTCACTGGATTTGTATTGAATCTTAAATTTGCTGTGGAGTGGCCCTCAACCTCCCCCAAAGATGGTATGTGATATAAAATATTCACCCTGCTACAGAATCTTTCAGTAAACCATTCCTGGATTATATTTGCTGGAGTTGGACCTGATCCTAGCGTTTAGGAAAACAAGGGAGCTGCTTCAGATGGGAATTACCGGAGGGCAGTCTTGAAAAACTAGGAAATACAACTCGTTGTTATACTCAATTTGCCCTGGCCTTTAAAAATTACCCTGCTACCTTTAGCTAAAGAGGAGGAATTAGAATCAGGATTACAGGGGGAGGTCTCTACACATGTTAGCTTTCTGTATTCTTGTATTTCTGCCCATCCCACATATGGGATTCCAATTCAGAAGTTATTTACAGATGCTGTTTATACACATGTAATTAAATTGCTGGTGGTTTGTACTCTCATCTTTTAGTTCTGCGCTGGTTCCAGAGTAGATTCATTTGGCTATGAACATTTCCTCTTTATCATGACAGTTCATGCTTGGGTGAAGCTTCAGAGACTGCCAGAACAAGAATCTAAGTTTTAGGGGTGGGGAGAGAGACTATTCCCAGCACATGGAAGAGCAGCAGAGAAAGACCTTGTGCTGATAGATATTCTCTACAAGGTTGCCAAAGTTGTCCCATAACATTTACCAGGTTGCTGAGCCAAAGAAAAGAGAAAGAAGAGGGCATTCATTCAATTCTGTTAGCTCATCCCTCATAAGTACTAATCATGAAGAATTGTTAAAGGAGCCAGTCCAGGTTCAGAATAATTGCAATCATAAGTCTGTTTTTCTCATTTTCATTGTAGTTTAAAAAAATGTTTGATACTGATCCACAGTCCTCAGTAACTTCGGTTACCCCTTGTCAAATAATATTATAGTACAAAGCATGAAGAAAAGGGAGGGGGGAAATAAACAGTAGATTCCTTTTAACAATAGCTTCAATCAAAAGAAATTTGTATTATATTGAAGATAAGCTATCTAGTTTCTATAGACAACTTTATGTGACAGTAAAACAAAAATATTATCAGGACATGCTTTTGCTCTGTATTATTGCAAGTGGGGAAAGGCCTAAAAACTGGCTATGCAGTAAGAGAGAAACAAAGGAAAAAAGGAAAAGAAATTACAATAAAATAAAACAAAATAAAAATTTACCCAGCAAGATAAGTGTGAAAACGAGCATTTGCACATCAATATCATTTTTACTCCCTGGTCGCCCCAATGTCCATTCTTGTGTTCATACCTGCCAATGTCCATATGCTAAGAACAAGGAGCAAAAATTATGCTCTGCCTGTTGGGTTCTTATCTTGGATTAGCAAAAGATCCTTACATTCCTACTTAATGCAAAAGGCATATAAATCAATTGCTTACACAAATGCATATATCACATCTCTCTATGTTGTGTGGAAATTTATAGTCATATGGAGAAAAAATTCTATTAGTTCCTGTGAGGGAAAGCTAAAGGTTTCCAGGCTGAGATGTTTAGGGGACAAACTTCACTGAGCCTGAGTAATTAAATACATATACATATACATATATATATATTTCTACAGTAGTTCAGATTAAGATAAACTGCAGAAGAAGCAGGAAAAAAAATTCTCTCCGCTCTCAAATGATGGTGCAGAATCTTCATATGGAAGTACCTAAAGAGTTAATTTTTAAATGAAAAGATGGTAGCAGGCCCAGCTCTCTCTAAAGTAGTATTTCTTAACCTTGGCAACTTTTAAGACGTGTGGATTTCAACTCCCAGAATTCCCCAGCCAGCCAGAACTCCACACCTCTTAAAAGTTGCCAAGATTGAGAAACACTGCTCTAAACCTTTCTCACACCATACTTAAAAACTACCGTATGCATTGGTATGTGATTCATGTTCACCCTGAAAATAATGGATGTGGGATCATGTTCATTATTAATGCTCCCTGAGCAGCAGTTATGTTTGAGGTACCACGGTTCCTTACTCTGGATGTGGTTCAGTTCTCCCAATATTTCTCCCTTGGGTTACCAACAGGGATGGGGTAAGAACATAAGATATTGAGTTCGGGAGAAGACAAGTTTAACCTGCCAGTATTCCTGATTTTTGTTCTAATGATTGAAGGGGCAGGAACAGGGGTGGGCTGCTACCGGTTCACCCTGGTTCAGGCGAACCAGTAGCTAATTTTATCATTTTTAATTACTGGTTCAGCGAACAGGTAAATCCCACCCCTGGCTGGCCCCACCCACCCCTCCCAGGAGGCCACACGTGGCCCATTTTGGATGCCAGGTAAGTACAGGGCCCGCATGGAGGCTCAGGGAGGGCAAAAAACAGGCCTCCCGGAAGTTCCAGAAGGCCTGTTTCCAGCCTCTGGAGATCCTCCAGACCCCGGAGGAGGCCGTTTTTGCCCTCTCAGAGGCTCGAGGAAAGCCTCCAGAGCCCAGGGAGGGCAAAAAATGGGCCCCTCAGAAGTTCTGGAAGGCCAGAAATGGGCCCGTTTCCGGCCTCTGGAGGGCCTCCAGAACCTGGGGAGGCCGTTTTCGCCCTCCCGGAAGCTCGAAGAAAGCCTCCAGAGCCCAGGGAGGGGGAAAACGTGCCCTCCCCGCCATGGTGCAGGAGGCTGACTNGGTGCAGGAGGCTGACTAGGCCACGCCCAGCATGGCCACGCCCACCCAGCAACTGAGCAGAGAACCGGTTGCTGAAATTTTTGAAGCCCACCCCTGGGCAGGAGGGAGATCTATTGCTGGGATAATGGTCCCTTCCGTTCTGCGTTATGCACACTAGCCTGAAAGAACATCAGAAAAAAGCCTGCAGTTGTGTGGGCTGAACTGGGTTTAACTGCTTCTGATTTTCTCTCATACTGCATCCATTGCACACTCCTCTTCTCATCAAAACAAACTGTAACCTCTCTCTGACGCCAAATCTCTTTTTCGGCTCTTTCCTCTTCTCCCTCCAGATGGTTATGCTTTTTCTCAAGAGGAGCATGGGGTCGTTTCTCAGTCTCAAGTTGTTCGATCCTACGACACTACAAAGCAGAGAGCCAGAGTCGAATAACATGGACTTCTTCCTCGTGATTGGTGGCTGGAGGAAAGAGATGTGGATCAATGTGTCCACTGTGAATACACCCTTGAGTAAGGCTGGCAGCAGCAACGTAAACACCGGAAAACTTTTAACTGTGGCCTTAGCCAACAAGTTTGTTCTCTATGCTGCTTCCAGACCTTGAGCACCCACTTTGTGGAGGTGGGTGGGGGAGCAGTCCTTGCCGGAAGCCAGCTGTTCTTTTCGTTTACATGGTTTATGAAACATTTGGCTCTGCTGCCCAAGGTGTAATGCTGAAAACATTTTGTTTCTATTGCCATTTTTCAAAAGACAGGGCAAAAGGTATTTGTGGTTTTGCAGAGAAAACCAAAAAAAAGGTGTGATAAGGCCCATTGCTGATCTACCTTTGCTGAATTCAGACTTCCCATTTTGTCATGCCCAGACTTAGCTGCATGTATGAAGCCTTTATAATACTCACTGTTTATTTGACTGGAATGTTTACAGAGAGGCGAAGAAGTGCAGAGAAGCAAATGGGGGGGGGGGGGAGGAAGGAAAAAAGGCCCCAGANNNAGAAGGAAATGGGGGGGGGGGAGAAGAAAGAAATAAGGCCCCAGAACAATCATCAACAGCTTGTCTTGGAATGGATCAGCACTATACAAAATACTTTACAGAATTCTTAGCTGTTTACACAAACCTCACACAGACATCCACAATAATTTACTCTGCTGTAATACTATCTATCACCCAAGTCATTTGAATGGCAAGCCTGCATCAAAATTACAGATGAAGTGCAGCTTTTTATTGGGAAAATATCTTATTGTTCTTATGAAGAGACAAAGAAAGTATTTAGCTTTAAATTCAGTCACATCAATTTAACATTTTGTCCCCACTATGGCTCATGACTCCAGTGCACATGTGCAGAGACAAGTTGGTGCCTTAACATCTGCTTGTGAAACTCATTAGAACTTCTGAGAGCTGGTATAAGACTACATATTGGACTAACTGGACCTTAAGAAAGATTGGAAAGATTAGGAAAGAACTACAGGTCCGTATTAAGGTGACCCCAGAGTTTTTGCTGCAGTGTAACAAGATCTCCTTTCAAATCAAACACACAGTGAAAAAGTAACCTCCTCCCTTGAGAAAATATATCAGTGAAATAAAAGAAGACTTAACCTGTAGTAACTTAAGCATCTCTGTTTCTATTCATGGCTTGGAAAAATGGCATAAAAATGTTTAAATGTTTTCTATGGTTGTGGGAAGTATTGCAACAAGTAGAGGGAAATTTCAGTTAGTAATGGTTGTTTATTTTTCTTAAAATCAGCCTCAAGGACAAGGCATGGCCACTTCAGGGAACAATGTCCTGTGAGGATTGGTTGTACAAATACATCCAGATTGTATTGCAAAATATTGGGCTATTGTTTGGGTTGTCTACTTCTCCTGGCAGAGCTTTCTGTGCTGCAAGGATAATTCTGTTAAAGAGAAAGTAGCACTTTTAGTAAAGGAGCTTCTGTTTGCTAATAATTCTACCTATCATGCATTGTTAACATCACAAAAAATCCTATCAGAAAAATAAGTTGCCATGTCTAGTTAGCATGCCCGTAAACAATTGTGTTCACAGGTCCACAAAAGGATATCCTCCTAACTTTTCTTTTCCATGGTATTTTAATTTCTGGATTTTTTTTAATGAAATCCCGAGAAATGCAAAGAATCCTTGCTTGAATGGTTGATACCCTCTCTGGAAGGTCCCAAAGGTGCTTTTTCAGGAGGCAACTGGACTTTCTTGTTTTTTCTTTGAATACGTTTTGCTTCTCTTGGATGACTGAGTCCAGCTGCCTCCTGAAAAAGCACCTTTGGGACAACCAAGACCTGGATGACTGAGAATCTCTACAGACCTCTCTGGAATACCTTGAATCCTGCACGATTTCAGAGCAAGCAAGATATTAATGAAGCCCTTAGATTCACCTGGTGCTGCTATCTAAGCAAGCCTTAGTTAGTCCTAGCAGCCTCACTACATTTCTGAATAGCTTAAGATAAACACCTCTGCAACTTTGTCCTCAGGTGCATCAGCCGATTATCCTGTGTGCTGTACATAAGGCCTTAAAAAGTTGACACTTTATTAGTCCTTTTTGCTGACAGACCTCTGGAACATAGGTAGATTTGAGAAAATGTGGTCACTGAGAGATCTACTCATCCAGCAAAAAGAAGATAACCATCTCTTTACCTAGGCTGAAGGGCCTGAAATCAATTCCAGCGCATGTGTGTCATTACTCAGTATTTACCACTTTTAAGAATTAACGTTTTCCTGTAGATATTTTTAAATAATTATTCCACAGCATTCTACTAGCACTACGTGAGCTTAAAAAATGATTTGGAAGAAATGCATTAGGCCAGGGGTGTCAAACTCATGTTGTCACGGCAACGTCACTTGACGTATTGGGACTTTTTCCCCCTTAGCTAAACCGGGCGTGGGCATGGCCACGTGAGGTGCATCCAGCCCGCAGGCCGGGAATTTGATAGCCCTGCTTTAGGCCTTGTATAAACACAGCACCTCCTTCCTGTTCTTTAAAACAATCTGATTTTTTTCAGGCTTGACTGTTGCTTTAAGAAGTCAGTTCATTAAAGTAAATGTAATTCTTAGAGGAGCAACATTTTTTTCAGGTTCACACAGTATTGTTCACTGTGAGTAGAGTTGCTTTCGGCAAGATAGGCAGCATGTAAGTTTAATAAATAAAAAGAAGTATGGGTGGGCCAAACTCCTGGTCATTGTAGTCTGGTTTAGAGAACAAAGGAAGGAAAATGATTGTAAGATTGGAGGCACAGGTGTTGGGTTTCCAGGAGCTAAACCTGATGAAAATATATGAATAAGCTCAATTTAAAGAATTGCCTGCTTATTGTTCTTGTTTGTATAATTAGTTTTATAAAAAGCAGAAACAATGCCAATTGTTTAAAACAGTCAAAGAAATAAAGGCAAAAATAGCTGAATCAAGAAAGATCTTCAAAAAAAAAAACTTTCTGGGGCAGATTTCTGAAATCACATTACATAGGCCATCCTAACCCTCCAAATATTAGAATAGAATAGAATAACAGAGTTGNNNNGGATCTTGAAGGTCTTCTAGTCCAACCCCTAATGGTACAGGCAGGTAACCCTACACAACTTCTGGAGGCAAGTTGTTCCACTGATTAATTGTTCTGTCAGGAACTTTCTCCTTAGTTCTAAGTTGCTTCTCTCCTGGATTAGTTTCCACCCATTGCTTCTCGTCCTGCCCTCAGGGGCTTTGGAGAATAGCNGGAGAATAGCTTGACTCCCTCTTCTTTGGCGCAGCCCCTGAGATTAACAGTCCGATCTACCTTCCCATTATGTTCATATGCATATACAGTAATATAACTTAGGCACCTTTATCCATATCAGTAGGTAAATAAACTAATTGTCCTTCTAGAATTCAGAGCATAAAATCTGAACAGTTGAAGTTGCAAAGCTTAGGCTGCAATCCTAAGCCATTTATTGCATTGGGTCTTATTTCTAAGGAAACTTGCAAAGGATTAAGTTAAACAATACATTTTGCCAGTTTAGCCAATTAATTTCTCCCAACAACTTTGAGAATTAGAGAGTTTAGGGGTCTTCAAACTTGACAGCTTTAAGACTTGTGGGGTTCAACTTCCAGAATTCCTCCT